>CM046529.1:7899624-8152124 GCA_024713555.1 Spirodela polyrhiza | reverse complement strand
GTCCGAATCCTTCACATCTGATGCCCAGGGTTGACCCATCTGTCCAATCCACACCCACACGTTTGCTATCTTCTTTGCCTCTATAAACCATCGAGTGCGCTCACCTACATACTGCCGTTAAAAATTGTGGGTAGAACGGCTGAGGCAGATCCGTTGACCAGAGCGGGAATACCATCATAGGGCTGCCAAATGGGTCGCTGAAGGTTTGGAAGATTCGACGCATACTACTATAAAAGGGGGGGAGTTTGAGCTTACGTATCACCCAGGACCCTGACTTTTCAACTGTATAGTTAGTTCATCGTGACCTAAGTTCTGCAGACAATTCATTATGTGGTACTTATGAACGGAGAACCATGTTGACAGTCACATAATTTCATGCACAAGAAGAGAAACACTTGGTGGAAAAGTTGCAATAAACATACATTTGCACAATTTAGTGAGTATAAATCAAGAAAGAAGGGGGAGGGGAAGTTTTAGAACAGTAATTATGCCTTATTAAGCAAATTATTTTGAGTAAGAGATCAGAAATCAGAGTTTACCCTCCAGAGTGTAAATATGACAACCTCTGAGGTGGCCAACGAAGCATGATGGGTATATATATAGGAACAGTGGTTTGATTCCAAGATTATGATTCATTCGTCATAGTCTGAGTGCTTTCCAATTGGAAAATAGGATTGACCCACGCTTTTGTTCCGACAATCATCATGCTGAACATTTGTTGAAAGATTGCATCAGTAAATTTATGAGGGATTAGGATTACAACAATTGCATTCAAATAGGGAAATCCGAGTTGTACAGTATGAAGGAAAGAATAATCTCTGTAATTAACTGGATTTACACTGCGTATGCATGGAAAAAAGAAATGACTATGATAACTTGGTCAAATTTGTTATTTGACTTATATAAAGGGGGGAAAAAGAAAATAAAATGGAGAAATAAGTGCGTGCATCGTCGCAATTAATGTCCAACACTAGAGATACCATATGAAATGGTTGGATGGTGAAAAACCAAGATAATTATCGATCACATTCAGGAATTATAGAACGAAGTCAACCTAGTAAGGCTTCTCGCATCAGTAAAAGAGCACGGGGACTTCGGTTTAAAATAATTACCGCGAGGGATTGGGCAAAAACCTTGAGCATTTTATAGGTATTTAATTATCAAATTCTCAACTTTTACTGTCTTCCATAATAAAAGAAACCCAGCACAAATTGGGCGTTTCAGGTGATGAGAAGATTGCGATTTGGCTCGACCAAGGCTAGCAGATCTGATGACAACAGAGGACAACTAAATGATAGAACAGGTTCAAAGATGTACGCTAGTTAAACCGCAAGAATGTGTGATCGAATGAAATTATAGTTCAGCTTCTTATTCCTGGCCAGAAGTCCAGTCAAAAATACTAAGGATAAGGAAACGAGGACTCATTAAAGCCAACATTCAGCTCACGTCATAGGCAAGATAAAATAGTAAAATAAAATCCGGGAGTCAACATTCAAGAAATATTATGCATTTCAGGAAAATCAAGAACCAGCATAAACAGGAAAACCTAAACCTTTTCAGTTTGATTGCCCAGACCAAATGAAAAAAAAAGGAATCCATGTTTAACAAATGCCTGCCTCGCAAAATTAGGCCACGTCAAAGTTAATTTTTCAGAACCTGATTTACTGATAATGGTATCTATTTTTAAAGTGAAACAAGTTCTCGTTTTGATTTCATTCTCGAAGTGGATAGCACGATGTAATCTTAAAATATACAAAAGAGAGTACATGCAAGTGCTTTCTCTGTCAGGTCTCAAAACCCCATCTACACATCTGTTGTTCTTTACAGCAACATTTTATGTGATAAACCAAATACCAATAGTATCACCTTCCCCACTACACAGAGATCTCACCCACCACTTCATCTCACAAAAAACCCCATATTAAATATTTTAGAGTCGTCACCATTGTCCAGTACACTTATTTCCCTCAGCATAAGCCACCCATATAATTCGATCCATTTCTGCAAACAGTACCCATTATCATGAAGCCGAAGTTCACGTTCAAGTTTTTTTTTTTAACATTGACACAAAGCAGATGTCTTTTTTAAGAAACCTTGATTTAGAATTCTCCATTTAAATCTCTTAACCAAACAGGTGGTCTATTTTAATTGAATAAAAGACTATATATGATGACTCTGTGATTCTCTCTCTGTCTCTATATATATGTATATATATGTGTGTATATATACATACATATGTATGTATGTATGTATATATGTATATACACATATATATATTCCCTCCATCTAAATTGTGCCGGTGGAACTGTTAAGAAAAAATGTCCATTATTACAGGTCACAAAAATGTGGCGTTTCTAATCGGTGGAAAGCAGTTAGAAGTCATCAAGCAGTTTCTTTATGATGGAAAATAATCTAAAGATTACTAAATGGAAATTATTACTCGGTAGGCAAACTTGGAGAGAGAAAGTTTTTTTGTAGTAGCGATTTCGGAGCACGTGAAATTGTGTTTTTTAGGCAGCAGAGGGGGACATCAGCCAAACTCAGATGAGTCACTCTCAAGGGTGCTTGTGGAAAGGGGAACATATATGGTCTGAATTGCAGCGTCAATATGTAGCACCCAAGTCAATATGGCTGATGTCAGCATAATTATTATAAACGCTCGCAGATATTTAGGGCCTTCTCCATCAATCTGCTGATGGAATGTCGGAGATAAACAAAACAGAAAATATAGGAGAAGTTTCAATCGAAAAGTGGTGACCCGGCAGTAAGTAAACGTTTCTCAGGCCATAATATTTGTAGTCTAAAAAAAAGAAATTAATAATTCTCACAATTTATACGATGAAAATAGAAAAAAAAGGTTCCACAATTAAATATTAGTTATTAGTAAAACCGAAACTACACAGTTAAAAAATAAAAGGTGCGGGGAAATTGATGACCTACCCCGACTGAAGTTGTGGAAAGACTTCACCTCATTGATATCATTGATTTTCACCCCATAAAACTCATTGTTGATAGGGCTTTGATACCATGATTTTCCACTATAATTATCATTTTCCAAGGGTTTCTCTTGAAATTTACCTCCATAGCCCTGAACATCTTCTGGTCCGGGTCTCTCATGGCTAGCAAACAAGCCAAATAAATCCAGACTCTGAAGCCAGACATTCTCAGCAGACTCATGTTGAACGGAGAGGGGTTGCTCATGGCAGTATTTCTCAAGGGCATGCGCATTTTCTGATCGTGGATACACCTGTTCAGGACCGTCTTCATGGTAAGAAGTAGGAGAGTAAGGTGAGTCAACATACGCAGTTTCAGAATGAGACCACTGATAGCTGTCTCCTCCATACCCGGATGAATCTAGCGGATACGGGCAGACTTGCTTCTGGTAGTCATCGTGGCAACTAGGGTTCTCATAACTCAAAGCCCCAGGAGGACTGAACTGAATTAATAGGGACTCCTGGGGTTGGTGCTTTTCATATGCATAACTAAGATTACCGTAGTTATAGCTCTCGTCCTTTTTTCCTCCATATGTGGGCAAAAAACCAAATAGGCTTTCCTCCAGGAAATCCTTGTCGTAACAAGGTTTTTCATAGCTCGAAGCCTCATGAGGACTGGACCGAACTAAGAGGGCCTCCTGGGATTGTTGCGTTTCGTATCCATAGCTAAGATTGCCATAACTACTGCTCTCGTCTCTTTTTCCTCCATATGAGTGGAAAAAACCAAATAGGCCTTCGTCCTGCTGATCCTCGGGGTAATAAGAGTTTTCATAACTCAAAGCTTCATGAGGACTGGACCGAATTAAGAGGGCCTTCTGGGGCTGTTCGTATGCATAATTGAGATTGCCATAGTTACGGTTCTCGTCCCTTTTTTCTTCATATGTGTGGGAAGAACCAAACAGACCTTCCTCCTGGTAGTCCTCGTGGTAGCAAAGCTTTTCATAACTCAAAGCCTCAGGATGACTCGACTGAATTAAGAGTGCCTCCTGGGGTTGATGCCTTTCGTATGCATAATTGAGATTGGCATAGTTATGGCTCTCGTCCCTTTTTTCTCCGTATGTCTGCAAATAAGAAAATAGGTAATCCACAGCCCAGCTCAGCGGATCCTGATCCCACGCGTTCCTCCCTCCACGTCTCTCTTCGAATGGAGCGGAGACAGGCCGATTACCAGACGTATCCAAGTAAGGTTCAGGACCGAGAGGACGGAAATCACGCACAGGTTCATCGAAGTCCTTAACGCCAGGCGCACTGGGGTAATCCTCACCGCCCTGCTTCTCCGAATCGCCTCGGCTGCCAGAAGAATCACGTCGCTCCGCTACTTCAGCGGAGGGCGGCGGCTCCGACACAGGAGATGACGCAGAAGACGATATCGGATAACAGATCGCTGAGCTCGGCTGGAGCGGCTGACCGTAGGTGAGCCCGATGTCGTAGCCTCCTCGATAAGGGTGGGGATTGTACTCAACAAAACACTCCCCGTTGAAGTCCGAAGCCGACGACTCCATCTTCCCCAATAGTCCACCAGGAGCGGCGCTGACGAATGGAGATCCAAGCGGACTCCTGCACCCAATCCGCGCATATGAATCTCACTTCCTCACCCTACCTTCCACGGTCAGCGCAAGGGATCAATCAGTCGATTCTGACCGGACAGAGAGCAGGTCCACTGGCGACCTCCCTGTCGGTGGTGTGTGGCGCTCCCAAGCTCGGCAGCCCAGCGAGAGAACGACCGCATGGCTAAAATCTCCGCGAAGGAGAAGAGGACGAAGAACGTGTCTGTTGGCCGGTCGAACGCGCGTACAAGTAAACGACTTGCCTGCATCCTACTTACCAACTGCCCTCGTGCTATATAAAGTAAAATCAAATATAATATTACTTTCCTCAAAGCATCGTCATCTCCACTAAATATGCACATAAGTACAATTATAGTAGTATTAATAAAGATAACGACCCTTGAACAGTAGTCGCCCCGAGCCAGCTGTTGATTTTTGGCCATCTCCACTGGGCTTCCGATTTCGTCGGGGATCTCCCCGCTCCTTCTCTTTTCCCGCACGGCGGATCCGACCGGAGTGGCGTCGGCCGGTGGCGGGAGACCTGCCGGAGGGAGCGTCGCCGTCGTGGAGTTTTGCCTCGCCCGTTCTTATCAGGGTGCAAAAACCGGCGACTTCTTCTTCTCCTGCTCGTCAGATCGGCATTATCTTCCCGATCTAGAACACAGAGGATAAGCTGGAGCCCCTTCAGGAATCGTCGCAGCCCCTGAAGGCTGCCCCGCCGAACGGCCAGATCCGGTACAGATCCCCATCGTCAGCGGAGCTCGAGGGCCAGGTCGCGGCGTCGGCCGACCTCGAGGCCAAGATGAAGAGGGCGAGGCAGGATCCTGTCCCGGAAAAGGCCAGGCGCTTGGGGGGCGTCATTATGGTCCTCTGTATCCCCATCCTCCTCGTTTCGTTTGTCTTCTTCGTGATGCCCCGCAGCGGGTTCTCGGCCGATGGGAGTGGAAACCTCTTCGTCGGCAGGAAGACAGTGCCTGGCGGGGAGTCGATTAAATACGCCGTGATCTTTGACGCCGGGAGTTCCGGCAGCAGGGTTCATGTGTTCTGCTTCGACAAAAATTTAGACATCCAGCCTATTGGGAAAGAACTCGAGGTTTTTGTGCAGGTGATTCCTATCTTGATACTCTCAAGGCCCCTTCTCAAATATTCGCTCTCCGTCGTATTTCCTACATTTTTTCAGCCAATTGCTTCCCAGATTTTTGTTTTAAACCCTTCTTCGTTCCAAAATATTTTCTACGTAGTATTGTATTCTAGATTGGTAACGTATCTCAGTGTCTGTTTCGTTATTATCGAAGGCAGGGTCCTTGTTCATTTTAAAGTTTCGGTGGTATGATTGCCTTCTCTATTTGATTGAGACATCTTGGATACACTCGTTGAACTAAATAAGATACCATTTAGTTGATACAAAATGTGGTTTCTCATCTGTACGGTTCAAGCATATACCACAACGGTCAGAGCATAAGATATATCATAATTCGTGTATGTTTCTGTATAACTTTGTTCTTGATGTCGCAAAAAAACTGTCAGGATGACGTTTCAAAACTTTTTAGTTTTGCATCTGCGAATCTAACAAACTGCGATGTAGGAGATATTGTGCATTGGTCTACTAAACCTTGAACTTGAAACATCTGTGGTTGTTGTAGCTCTCATCGTTTACGTTGATCTCAACCCACATTCGACCTTCTCATAGCCCACTTCGCAAGTGATGATGACGAAAAAAACTGTCTTCTCTTTGTGGCCTGTAGTTATTCTGTGAAGATGAGAGGAATGTGCACTAAGAGACATGATTCGTTGTCCCATTACTTATTAAAGGAGCAGTATGCGTGGACTCATTGCGCGAAAATTGATCCAGACTCCTCAAAATTAATGCTTCGGTGCTTTTTTTTGAAAAGGGAACACTTTTTTTCTCGCTGTCTGAGCAGCGGAAGCAAACGGCTTATTTAAAAAAATCGTCATAAAATGAGAAGCTATGGAAAATACTGAAAAATATATTTTTCAAAAAGTTAATGTCTTAGGCTCTAGGAGGTTGTATCCCAAAAAAATCCCCTCTATGATTCTGATAAAAGATGTGTATTTCTCGATCCAAAGCATGCCATTTACAAATACATGACAGATTTTTTGTTACACTTGTAAAAATTTTCTTCTGGTTTTTGTGTGGTAATAAAGTGCTCCTTTATGCCATGATGGTGTATCTTTCGCGCTACTCCTGGATTGATTCATTTAATGTTAGTTTATTTTCAATGCAGGCTGTTTGTCTATTTCTGCAGTTTCCCAATCAAATAGGAGAATTAATCGTTTTTAATAATTTTCTTTTTTGTGAAAGTTTCTTTTTCATATTTTTTTTCTCTCAATTTTCAGAAAAAACCCGGATTGAGTTCATATGCCAAAAATCCTGACGATGCAGCAAATTCACTCCTATCTCTGTTGAAGGATGCTGAAACGGTGATTCCTTCAGAATTGAGAAAGTTGACACCTGTGAAAGTTGGGGTAATGCAAATTTTCTTCCAGTTACACATTCTTACACTATTTCAGAACCACCTTGTTTTCGTTTAGGCGTTGCTAAGCATTCGTTTAATTTTTACGTTGTTCAGGCAACTGCAGGCCTTAGAGCACTGGGTGCGGAAACATCTGAAAGAATATTGCAAGCGGTAATTTTATTTTTCTTTCTTCATTGACTTTCATATTTTCTTACATTTTTGCTTAGTCCAGTCTCATTCTCTTTTTCACTTTATTGCCATTTCAGTCAAACCTTGAGGCTTAGATTTAGATGATTTCTCAATTTAATTAACTGACTACAACACAAAACCCTGCAGGTTAAAGATTTTTTGCATGAGAAGAGTTCTTTGAAGTTTAAACCAGAGTGGGTTTCTGTTCTGGATGGAACACAGGAAGGTGCATTTCAGTGGGTAAGATATATTGTTATCATTTATTTACTTTTCGATTCTGTTGTGCTTTCCTTCTTTCTAGGTCAGTCAATCTGTTCACAATGGGAAAGTAATAGACAATAGAAAAATGTATATAATTTTCATTTACGATGGATATAGTCTTGGACGAATATTTGGAAAAACACATAGCTTGTTTCTTCATGAGAGCCTGGCTATTTCAACTTGTCATCATTTTAACCTCGATTTAGATATCATCGACGCCTTCATTTTCTACTCTATCTCCATAAAAAAAGTCCCATGTTTTTTATTAATTTTCTTAGCCATCGTGCTTGTTAGGGTGTTTTCGCTGAAAATCGATATTTTTTTTCATCACCTGAAGGTCCTGTATATAATCGTCTCAAGTGAGAGTGATGCACTTGTACATAAATCTAGGATTGCGTGCATATTTTATCTGCTACATCTTGATCCAAGGCTTAGGAGCTTCCTCATTTTCAGGTCACGATAAACTATTTGTTGGGAAATCTGGGAAAGACATATGCAGACACAGTTGGAGTGGTTGATCTTGGTGGTGGTTCTGTCCAAATGGCCTATGCCATCTCAGAAAGTGATGCCGCAAAGGCTCCGACATTCAAGAACGGAGAAGATACCTATGTGAAGACATTATTCCTTAAAGGAGTCAAATACTACCTCTATGTCCACAGGTTTGGCATCTCCATCTCTAGTGAATTTTTTCATGTTTGGAGTATGTTAGTGCCGTTGATTACTTAACTGGGAGTTGTAACACTACCTATTCATTATAAACACAGAGTGAACCTTGCATTAAATAAAGAGATTGTATCAGAGTAACTTTGGAAGATATGATACCTGAAAACGATTCTCAATGAAATGCATGTTAAATTTTCTTTTTTTTCCATTTGACATGAAAATAATTCCTGTGACACCTTTTCTTGCTTTTGGAACAACAACAGCTACCTCCATTATGGTTTATTAGCTGCTAGAGCAGAGATTTTGAAGCTTGATGATAGCTCTGGAAAATCTTGCATTTTGAGCGGATACTATGGTACGATTGTCTATCTCTTAATAGTTTCTGCTCCATTTTTAATATATATATATATAATAAAGACGGACTCATGCAACCTCATTTGCCTATAATCTCCCTTTTGTGGCCTGCGAATTAAGCTCTCATTTAGGAGCCTGGCTTCTGTCTTAAAAAATATGTTCTTTTGCGAATCTAATATTTACTTTATTTTCAACTTGAGCAAGAGGCATAACCGTTATTTCTCCACTTAAGCTTGTTCTAGTCGATTGTATGTCCTACGTGCGAATGAATTAATTGATCAGTCTCACTGTCCTCGTTCTGATAATTGCCTTTAGAGATACAACTCCATTTCTACCTGATAACCTTATTTCTAGTAGGAATTCCCGAATCTCCTTTTTAAGGCCACCACATCATTTTCATATGTTCCAATCACGACATCCCTGCGCCCTTGCTGAACACTCCTGAGGCAACTTTATAGACGATAATTTAATGAGTATCATGTTTATTTTCTCTAGGATTATCCCTGTCATGCTCACATTAGCAACTCGAATTTTTAGATTAAGGACTTCTTGCCACGGAGGGTTTCTTAACCTTCCATGTATGACTGAAACATTTCTGAGAAGTAACTTATGCGGCGTGATTTCCCTCATATTTTCTTCTTCTTCAGATGATATCGCTCAATTTGATTTCAGCACGAACATAAGATTTATAGACTGAAACAAACGTCTAAGAACCATTCTCACACTGTGAAGGATCGTACAAGTACAATGGCGAAGCGTATCAGGCTTCAAGTTCATCATCAAACTATAATCAGTGCAGGGATGCTGCTGTTAAATCGCTCAAAGTTGATCAACAAACATGCACACACATGAAGTGCACGTTCGGCGGCGTCTGGAATGGCGGCGGCGGTGACGGGCAGAAAAAACTATTTGTGGCTTCTTTCTTCTTTGACAGAGCTGCTGAGGTCACTACAGATTAACTATCTGTTAGCGTCCTTGTGGGAACTTTCTTGCTCTGACTCAGGTGCTCTCTTCTTCAGGCTGGGTTTGTGGACCCAAAAACGTCAGTTGCTAAGGTGAAGCCTTCAGATTTTGAGGATGCTGCCAAACATGCTTGTGGGTTGAACCTGAAAGAGGCTGAGAAAACTTATCCCAAAGTTGAGGAGGAAAATTTGCCTTATCTATGCATGGACCTCGTGTATCAGTACACACTGCTCATTGATGGGTTTGGTAGGTCTCATCCCGCCTCCACTCCTGGCTTTCTTAAACGCCTGCGTTTAACAATCTTTGGGTTTACTTGTATTCCCATCTTCTTTTCCCAAACAGGGTTGGATAAATGGCAGGAGATCACCTTGGTGAAGAAGGTGCAGTATGGTGACCGATTCGTAGAAGCTGCATGGCCTCTGGGCAGCGCGCTCGAAGCGGTGTCATCGGAATAGGCGCCACAGACACTGTTTGACGGCCTCTCTCTTCCTGCATGTTGCTTCAGCACATGGGTTTATCATGGTGACCCCCCCCACTCTAAGAAGCCCTCCGCCCTTTCTACTTGCTTCATTGCCGGGTGATGGGTTTTTCAACTGCTGCTCAGCCACCTCCCCCCCGGAGTTTACCCATTTCTAACACACGAGTCTCCATTTTACAGATTGGCAGAGCCATTGTTTTACTGTTATTGTGCTTGTGCACTGTACGGAGAGGTAGAATACGGTCCAGTGATATATTTGAGCCCTGTAGCAGGTGCTTGCATCATTGTCGGCATGGAGAGCTATTATTTGTGTTTATATCACTTCCATTTGGAAATGAAACTTCTTGCCATTTTCGTTCTGATAAGGATATGTCTCAATGGGCCCTGCTAAGCTTGAAGTCCATTATGGTTCTGATCCTTTTTTTCTTTCTTTCTATGTTTGGAACTTCAAGCGGAGGCTAGAAGGGAAAATATGCCTTGCTTCAGTCTCTCCCTGGGATGGATCTGGTTTTCTATATGCCTTGCCTCTCTCTCTCTCTCTCTCTCTCTCTCTCTCTCTCTCTCTCTCTCGCGTGTGATTTCATAAGGGTTGAGTTGGAGTTATCTGATTCAGGCCATGGCTTAAGAAGTCAACCCCATAAGCTGCCCGGCCGCTCAAAGTGATTTCATTGACAATTGAATTCATCGCCAGTACTGGGCCGTCAGTATAACGACCTTTTGACCAGGAAATATCTGAATTTCTGGGCCAATTTAGTCCTATATTTCTTGTTGAAGCCCCGTAATGGCAAGGGAAGTCGCCCTCTGTGGATGGATCACTGGGACGATCCTCACACCACGAGCCCATTACGAGTTTTACGCATTGAATATATTGGGCCGGCCCATCAACTCCCAATTTGTTCGCCAATTGAGTTAGAAACTGTAGAACCCATTTTATCTCCCAAGCCTCCCAGCTGAATCAGGCCCAAATGCTCTTTGATCATATCGAAGGCCCAATGGGCCCATTCACGGGCATTACTCGCCTCAAACAAAAAGAGCCATGCGGGAAGCGCGTGGCGCGCTCACGTCGTCTGGATTAAATTCGTAAACGAGTTTGTTTGAGTGAAGCAAACTTGCGGGGTCATCTCCGAAAGTCAACGGATTCGTTGACCCAGCTCACTGACGGTTGATGTGAAAAGAGTGAACGTTTACGCTGGGTCATCGTCTTCATTGACTGGCTCCCTTCGCTCTGAAATAATGAGAACAGATCCTCACGGAAGAACAGCAAAGCTGTAGTTCCTGGGGACGTTGACTTTCATGACGAGTGGAAGAGACTAGTCGTACACTTTTTTTGGGAAAAATAACGATCATCTCACGTCGGATCGTGCGGCGGCTGCGCCGCGGAGTTCGTGGACTCTCTTAAATTCTGAAGGAAGAGAAATCCACGCGCCACCGGCCTCGCCCGGTGGGTGAGATACGTGCAACAGAAGCGGGAAGACTACCCGAGACGGGCGGCCGCCGTAGTTCCGGAGAGGAAGGGGGGCAGTTGAGCCATCTGACGGAAATGAAGCAACGGCGAGATAAATCTAGCGGAGAAAATATCGAGCCTCCGGAGCTGTACCAGACTAATCAAACCAGTCTCCGGAGAAATGGCGAGGGCTGAAGAGATTCCCGGAGAGGCCTCCGGCTCCGTTAGCCAATAAATGCAGTCGACCGGGGCTCTCCCCGGTGGCACCGGCAGAGGGAAGACGAGGAGCAAGAAGGAAGAGTTGGGCAGCTACCTCCGGCGGTACCTCAAATCTGATTCGTCGTCGTCCTAGGGAACGACGCCGTAGGTTCGACCTTCTCTTCTCCTCGTACTCTGCGATGAAGAACTTTCGCCGCCGTTGTCGCCCTGAGAAACGGGCTTCTGTGGAGATCACCTTGACGACGATACTCTCTCTTGTTGCAGAAGGGGCCCTTCCAAGGATGGGCTGGTGGAAGATGAAACCACCGGAGATGCCTCTCCACCGTAAGCATCAGCCAGCGCCGGCGACCAAGAGCGTCAGGAGGAATCGGATAAGCCCCTACATGTGGAGGATCATCGCCGCCATTGTCGTGTGGGCAGCCTTGGTCACGCTCTTCGCCGTTGTGTGGCACTGGGAACCTACGCCTCCAACGTGCGTCTGGCCAAATGCCTGCGTTGAGCGGACGCATGGCCAGGACCATAAGGCCACCAACTACGCGCGTATGGTCGATCACCTCGGCGGCTCCGCCGCCACACCACCCGTTCTCCTCCCTCAGCGTCAGTCTCTCATCCGGCTGCTTATTTCCTTCTCTCTTGTCGCTAAGATTCCCTTATTATCGTGCGCCGTAGTTTTTGTTACGTCCTTTTACTGTTGATTCTATCGCATTTTTTCGACGAAGTAAGCGTATAAACGCTGCCGGATCAGGCACGTTTCAAGGTTTGTTCGATGTTTTCGAACCTACCTGGGCGCCGTCGCCTTTTGAAACCCCATTCAAGCAGTCATTTCCTAGGTAACGTGTTTCCTGAATCTATTATTCTGCGTTTATCTCCCAGTTTTCTTCACATATTCGTTCATATTTACTCCTCATTTTTTCTGTGAAACCACGCAATTATTTTTACACCAAGTGGGTTATCGATCTTCTCCGACCGGAATCAATAAACCCACATGCAGTGCTACTTCATTCACTACGTTGATCTGTGGTCAAATCATGCAGGAGTTTACAAAAATAATGGCTATCTCCGAGTGTCTTGCAATGGGGGCTTAAATCAGATGCGAGCAGCGGTTCGTTTTCTACGGAAAGCTCATGCTCGATTCTCGTCCTTTTCATTGTTATGATTATTATAATTATTTTATTTCATTCTACTCACAACTTCCAGAAGAGTTGAGTTGACTTTTACCACTCGCTCATGAGTATTGGGCACATTTTTTTTCTTGCAGATCTGTGACATGGTTACTATTGCGCGTTACTTGAATCTAACTCTTTTAGTGCCTGGGCTAGATAAAAGATCCTTCTGGGCTGACCCTAGGTACTCTCGATTTATCTTTATCCCCCTAATATTTGGAACCCTAGATTATCTTCCGTTAACGAAAGCTCGTGGTATAGCAACGTCTTTCCTAGAAGGATGATCAAAGAACAAAAATATTGACCTGCTGACCCAAGTTTTTCTTTCCAGTGATTTTCCGGACATATTCGACGTCCAGCACTTCATAAACTCTCTGAGAGATGAAGTGCGGATCGTTGAATCACTCCCGACGGATTTCAATAAGTCAGCCAACGTCAGAGTTCTGGAGATGCCCCCAGTAAGCTGGTCGAGTGAGAAATACTACATGAATACGGTCAGGAAATCTCTTCGAGTTGTCTTCCCCAGAAAATAACACGCTCTGAATCTAATCCTGTGATCACTTTTCTCCGTCTGCAGATTCTCCCTCTCTTCCGGAAGCACAAGATGGTTCATTTCCTCAAGACAGACTCCCGTCTGGCGAACAACGGCCTCCCCTTGGAGCTTCAGAAGCTCCGCTGCAAGGTCAACTATGAGGCCCTCAAGTTCGCCCCGCGTCTTCAGGCCGTTGGACATAAACTTGTCTCTCTTCTGAAGAGGGGGCCCTTTGTCGTTCTCCATCTACGATATGAGATGGACATGCTCGCTTTCTCCGGTTGCTCTCGGGGGTGCTCGAGTGAAGAAGCCGAAGAACTCCGTAGAATGAGGTTCTCGTCAAGAAGAGCACCCTTGTCTTCATCTCCTTCTTCTGAAAGCCCCTTAATGCTCTTTCTCTGGTTCCCAGATATGCGTATCCATGGTGGAAGGAGAAAGAGATAGACTCCGAGAAGAAGAGACTCGAAGGCCTGTGTCCTCTCACGCCAGAGGAGACCGCCTTGGTGATGCAAGCCTTGGGAATCAGACAGGACTCGCAGATATACATCGCCTCCGGGGAAATCTATGGCGGCGAGAAGAGGATGGCCGCCCTGCGGAATGCTTATCCTAATATAGTGAGTTCTTCCTTCCCCTCTCCCATACAGCCTCGTTCGTTGTGTACAGATGACATGAGATGGGTTTCATATGCCGTGTGTTTCTTGTTTCCTCCTCTGACTTGCAGGTGAGGAAGGAGATGCTCCTCACTCCTGATGAGTTGAGGCCTTTCCAGAATCGGTCGACGCAGATGGCGGCTCTCGATTACCAGGTCTCCATTGCGAGCGATACCTTCATCGCCACCTACGATGGGAACATGGCGAAGGTCGTTGAAGGGCACCGCAGGTTTGACTTTTCTGCTTTTGCCCGTCGACCTAGGCTCACAGATTCACTCGGTAATGGTAATAGGAAATCACTAGCTTTGACTTTCGTTTAATCCGACCGAGAACTTTGTTCATGCAACTTTTCAGGTACATGGGATTCCTTCCCACCATATCCTTGGACAGAAAAAGGCTCGTGGAACTCATTGACTTGCACCAAAACGGGACCTTGTCTTGGGGTCAATTCTCGGCCTTCGTCAAACGCGTTCATAGAGATCGGATGGGGGAGCCAACTAGCAGAAGAGTCATACAACAGCAGCCAAAGCTAGAAGACAATTTCTACTCCAATCCTCAGGAATGCCTTGCACCTCTCAGCAGCTCATGAACAATATCTTCTCACATTCGGGATCCCAGGAAGGAGCTGCTGGTCAGCTGTCAAGATGAGGCCGCTATGGGTTAGGAGAGAGAGAGAGAGAGAGAGAGAGATAGAGAGAGAGAGAGAGAGAGAGATAGATAGATAGATAGAGAGAGAGAGAGAGAGAGAGAGAGTGAATTTTGCTTTAGTTTAGTAGGTTCGAATTGTTTAATCTCGTTTATCCCTGAACCCTACCATTTCATATTTTATCAATGTTTTGTTGAGTATTTCTTGCTTTAACGGAGAAGGATATGAAGCCGCGAGGTCCGGCCGTTTTATTAGGCGTAGATGTGGTCCAATCTTACGACCCGTTTAAGGTAATTAACAACGATCAATAAAATATTGAAGAACATGGTGGGTGAGGGCTCAATGTTATGAGCGGTCAAAAGGTGGCTTGGTTGGGTCTCAGGTGTGGCGAAGTAAGACCCCACATAAAGTAGTCCCCGCAGGGCATGTCCTCGTATGGCGGCGCCGCCCCGGGGAAGGTCGTCAGTGCTGTCTGCAGATCGTCAAGGTTCATATCCAGGAACCAGTCGTCGTCGTCGTCGACTTTCGTCGCCTCCGTGAAGCCGAGGGGATCAGGGGAGACGTCGTGACTTGAACAGGGCTCACCGTCGACGTCCGATTCCGGCGTTCTCACGCTCGCCGGAGCCGCGCGCTCCGCCGCCTCACCCTGGTGGAGCGTCGGCTGCTTGTTGTTCTTCTTGTGGTACAAGCGGCAGAGTACCCAGTCGTCGAGCTGCAAGAACCAACTCTCCCTCATACACACGTTCCTCCCGATTCGAATCGAACGAAAGATGAGAGATAGAGAAATAGTGAGAAGAGAGATAAAGGATGAGGATTATGTGGCGTACCCTGAGGCTGCTGTCACCCTTCTTGCCGGCTGCGTCCACCAGCCGGTACTCGTGCATGATCCAGTCGGTCTTGACGCCCTTTGGCGCCTTGCCAGCGTAGAAGACGAGAGCTTTCTTAATGCCGAGGGGCTTCGAGCTCCCCGCCGGGGTGATGGGCTTGTCGGCACCGGTCGCCTTCCAGTACCCATTCCCGGCGGCCCTGTTGGGCCTCGACCCGTTCGGATATTTCCTGTTCCTGGCCGTGAAGAAGTACCACTCCCTCTTCCCGAACAGCGCCTTCTCTGCTCAACCACAAAGACGAGCGTCAGCCTCCGGGAAGAGCCTGCATCCATGGCGCACTACGCTGGCGTACCTGGTAGCTCCCACGGATCGTGCTTGTAGAGGTCGATCTCTGCGATGATGGAGACGGCGGGTTTCCTCTTTGCGGCCTTGCAGGAGAGGTAGTGCACCACCAGTTCCTCGTCGGTGGGATGGAAGCGGAAACCCGGCGGCAGATTGATCTCCGCCTCTGCGTCTCTCGCGTTCATCCTGCTGCTGCTGCTGCTACGAAGAAAACCAGAAGAGGTGGGAAGAAGGACCGGAAACCTTCGGCTTCCTCCAGCAATGGCGCTCCAAGAAGGGACACCCGTGCCCTCTTCCTAAATAGTCGGGGAAGGGCTGCCGCCGGAGATGACGAGCTGACCGCGACGAAATCTCCAGTCCGAGAGGGAGTCCTGATTCCGGACGGTCAAAAATGTCGCAGTCGTCACCTTATCCACACGTGTTTGGCTGCTACGCCGCTCGCTACTTGGCGCCCGATGGAGGTAGACACGTCGCGGGACAACCAGATCGCTGACGTCACGGCTGTGTCGTCAGAATGGACGCGGCCATGCGCGGCGTCCCGCTTCTGCTGAAGGATCGACGCGTGGCACCTCAAGACAATTGACTAGAAAACGCTAATAATATAATATGCTTGGGGAAAACTTAATAGAATGACAAGGAAGAGCTTTAAAAGAAGGCACGTGTTGGAAATCGTGTTATGACGGAAAGGCCCACGATATTTCCCATATTTACGAACTAAGCGCGGGAAAAAAGACTGATCTCTGTTTCAATGCGGTAATCCCCCGCCGCGGTTCTCGGCGACGACGGCGATCTGCGGTTATCAGGGAGGTATAAGAAGCAGGCCGTCCCGATGCTTTGTTCCTGAAGAGAAGAGATCTATTCCTCGGCGTTCTCGATTCCTTTCCGCACCTCCTCCAAGAGGCTCCGTGTCAGCCGCGAAGGACGTCGCTCTGCTCGTGGTTCTCGATGGCTCGAGCGGGATGAAGAGAACCACGCCTTGGGAACGTCCCCCCCTCCCCGACCGTGGTGTCAACGGGGAGCTGGCTAATGCTTAGGTTTATGACAGGGATGCCGTACATCTGGTGCTACGAGGAGAAGAGTTTTGACGAGAGTAGTAGTTCATAATCATCCTCAGAGAATGATGTTTCCTCGTGATGTAGTTTGAGATCGTCGACTGGTTGCGCAAAATGGAGAAGAGCGAGCCTTGCCGAGAGCGGCCGCCGGTCTGTGATCTCAACAGGAACCTGTCGCTCTGGCATCCAACGGACGATAGATGATCCAATCTATTACTTCCGAGAAAATGGTTGTCATTAAGAAATTAACAGGTATGTTTCCCGGTATTCCTTTTTTTATTTGTTTTTTTATTTCTCCTTGACATATGGTGGCTACTCTGTTGAATGGGGAAACTAGCTTCCACCGTTAGCGTACGCAATCCTTTGATCAGGGAATATGGATTTCATTTTATTTTGAGCTTCCAAATATTTGGAAATTATGGATCCACGTCATTTCTTATTAACCAAAAAAATTTAAGACCGGTAACTATGGTTTATACCTCTGAATGAATTACAACTGAGTGATTGGAAACTTATCGGGTCTGTTATCATTATATAAAGGTTCGAACAAGTTTGGCATCAAGTCACTAGAGATCCCATGATCTCGCCAGTAAATTGTCGATAAAGATAGGACTCTTTCTTGAAGGTCTCCCCTGGACATATTGAGAATAGATCCCGTCTTACGTATAGGAATATGCCAAAAATACAAGGAACGATATTCCATGTGCTTATTAGTTATTTTCCTGAGATGACTCTTATTAATTCTTATGAGGTTCTTTCTCACATGTTTGTTTTTCTCCTTGAATTGTGAATATTTAATTAAAGAGATCAGTCGTGATCGATTGGTTAATGTACCTTTGTTTGAAGCTCTCAAATAAGGGCCTAGGATGCACGCTGTTGATTTTTTTAAAATAAATAAAAACATATTTTATTTTTTCTTAAAGCTATCGAGTTGTGATACCGCGGATGCGCTATGTTTTAAAGAAAATTTATGAAAAAAGGTATCAGAAAAACATGTTTAATACCCCTTCCTTTTTCTACATTCATAATTATTTCTCTGAACTTATTTTTCTTATATTTTATGAGGTTTTTTCTTATATTGTTGCGTTTTGCCCTTAACTCTGAATGCGATTTTTTTAGGCTCATTTTCTTGGCCTTTTTTCATTCGTGGATGTGTAGATTTCGGTCATGAAAATGCTTGAGAAGTTCGCAAGGAATCACGACGCAAATATAACAACTAAAGTTATGAGACTGATCATAGTTTTACCCTTTGGTATTAGCATTTCTTTTCTTTGTGATTGCCCAAGGGATCTATTTACAAAAATAGAGGAGCCTCTGGGTTAGGTGTATATAGGATGGGCATCAGGCTAAACACCGGAAAATGCAGTTGAATACATTTCCTCTCGAGGCATGAGTTAAAGACAATGATGATGTGAGGAAGTAAAACAAAAAAAAGGAGCTGATGGCAAAGATATCAAAAGAAATTCTCTAAAAAATGATCATTCAGACTTCTGAATTCCTCAATTGGCAGAAGCCGTCAGATGAAGAAGGAAACAGACATCTATTATTCATTTCCTTTCTCTTTCTTGTTCGGCTTCTCTCTCTTCTTCCCTATCTCTCTCCACACACGTACACACACATATGCACACAATATTTATTTATTACGATTTTTTTGCCCTTATTTCATTTGTCTGCCTCCTCTTTTATATTTTATATTTTCGTTATTTTTATCATTTTCATTTTAATTCCATTGTGATTGGTTTTGTTCTTTCCTTCATTTTCTAGATCTGCCTTTTTTATTTCTTTCTTTCTTTCTTTATTTCTTTCCATTAGCCTAGACACTCTTTTTATTTTCTTCTTCTTCTTCCTCTTCTTTATATTTTACTCGTTTTCATTTTTGGTTTTAATTCCAGATTTTGATTCGGCTCTTGTTTTTTCCCTTTTTCGTTCTTCCATTCATCCCCCTTTCTTCTTTCATTCTCTCTCTCTAGATCCCCTTTTTTATTCCTGTTTTTTATTTTTTCCTCTTTCATTCATTCCCTTGGTTCTTTTTTCCTCATCTCTACTTATTTGCTCATAATCCGGTCACGAGTTTCATTCCTGTATTAATTTTTTTGGAGGAAGACGCCTCAATTCTACAGGAAATGATTCTAAACACATGGAGGTGTGCCCGACCTTTTTCTAACTAGCTTAGTACACACTAAATCACTATGAGAGGCGATAAACGCAAAATTCCTCCCCCCTTTGTCCTCCAAAAGAAGATGAATAGTGTAGTTTGCTTCATCGCTCCACACATACGATAGTTTTGCTGATGATTATTTGTAGATCTTTGAAAATTCGTGCTATACTCATACAAGGTGATTCGGGTCCTCGGATTCTTACTTTCATGGTTCGTTAGTTGGCTCATTAAACGTAAAGTGTTGCGAATGAACTTGCATGAAATGGTCAACCGCATTAGGCAAATCTTCTACTTGTTCGTTCTGGCCGGAGAGATGGCTAGGAAAAAGGCCTTGCAACGCCGGAGTGACCGCGCCCGGCGGCGAGAGAATCACCCGGTGGGCGGTTTGGTGGAGCCTTTTTCTTATACGGTCAGCCCAAGTGGGCGAGAGACCATTCAAGGATGGACAAAAGCTGGTCGCTTTTGTCCGCGACAATACTTGCACTCCGACTACAACTGGAGAGGTTAAAGTGCCTGAAGGCGGAGAGGACCCAGAGGCCCACTTGGTGGTCTTCCTTTCACAAGGCATCTAAGTTGCACCGGCAATGGGCCTCATACCAGGAGAAACAGAGAGGTCTCCAAAGGTCAGACAACAAGGAAATGCATGTACAGAAAAAAAAACACAACATTTGTCCAACGGTCGCACAACATGACCTAGGAACGAACAAGCACGGGCGCGTCAAACAGGTGCGCTTAGAGAATGGCATCCCGGGGTCTTCAAAGCTCAGAGAGTATGGCGGGGATGTAGTGGGAAAGCTCGGCTGTGAGGGACTGGAACCCATTCACGAGCTGCGTGTGGAAGTCTTGATCTTCTTCCCCGATCAGTCGGAAATGGACGCGTATAGCGCGCTTGCAGACGGCCATGAACTCCAGGAGCGCAGCGATAAGCTGCTGCAGCTCCTGAGATCGAAGCCTGGTCGCCGGCTCGCCAGAAAGGAAGGCCGTACACACACTGAGGACACCGCTGTTTACCTGTAGAGCATAACAGAGGCGTTATAGGAAGTCGGAAGAGGCCTCAGGCCAGGATCGACAGCGCCAGTCGCATTCATTCTAAAAGAGATCAGATATCCTAGGGGAGATAAGTTTACCTGAACTGCCACGCTGCCTTGGAGAATCCTCTGGAGACTTTGGAGCCTCGGCAGCTGGTCGCCTTCTGAGCTGCGAGGCTCCTCGAGCTCGTTCCTCAACGCGGCGGTCCGGGTCTCGATCATCCCGATCGCATTCTCAACCGGCGAGAACTCCAGCGACTCGGACTTGGTCACCAAAAGCCGGTTCACCAGCGCGGGGAACGACCCCTCCGTCTGGAGGACGGTGCGGCGCTTCCACTGATCCTCCAGGCCCCCCTGGGTCTTGCCATTTTTCGTGAACGGGGTGTCGAAGAGGAAGCGGTTGAAGACGCGGGCATGCACGCTTCCGGTCGAGAGAGAGAATATCCTCTCTCGTCGGCTTCCCAGGTCCTCGTCCTCCATAACGGGATCCACCGCCGTTATCTGCAGATAGCAGACGCCAGGCTGCAGGTCCTCGGCGTTCACCTGCCTGGAGTCCGGTATGATGTGGAGGGTGTGGTTGCCGTCCATCTTGGCCTCGTAGATGTGACTGAGCTTCTCCATTATGTCGCCCAGCCGCACGTCCCTCGGCTCTCGGTAGACGTACTCTTTCCGGTCCAGCTTCCCGAATCGCTCCCCGTAGAAGCCCACCCGGTAGTAGGTGGCGTCGATGAACGGGATCGGGCTGGCCTCCTGCTCGAGGATCGACTCGTAGACGTTGGTAAGGGACGTGTGGCACTTGGCGAGCTGCCCGAACGACCTCCTGCTCTTGTAGACGGGGATTATGAGCTCCAGGATGCCGGCGCAGAAATGGTAGAGCTCCGCCTGGGAAAACAGCTTATTCGCGAGCTGCAGGTACTTGACCGCGGAGTCCACGGTGAGCTTGGATGCGCCGTACCCTTCTACCTCGGCAGCAGACGCCTCGGCAATAATGGAGTCACTGACCATGGGGCATATCTTCCGCAAGGAGGCCACGTGGTCCCCGCTCCAGACGGCATCGTTCCTCCCAACGAGAGCCTGCAAAAAGAAGGGATTTTAGAGAGAAGCAAAACAAACAAGACAAACAAGTCACGATCCATCTGAATTTCATGCCCCGCAAGCATGTCAACCTGCATGATTACTCCGGCGACCGCTACCGCGCACTGGGCGGCTTCAGCCCAGGACTGCATCTCCTGATGCGCGTCGCACAAATGCAGCAACCACATTATGTGGAGGTCCGGGACCGGCGCATAGGCCATCGCCAGCTTGTGAAAGCTTTCTGCGGACGCGTATCTGTCCGCGGTCACCTGAGACGCCTGCAAAACAAGAGCATATTTGACTGCAACTCAAAAGGAACGCAGGGGCGTCTGGCGTTGTTATCTTAACGTGGTGGCAAGCTGCCCAAGGCCAGGCCCGTCAAATATGTCTCAACATGGCTAGCGTATTGATGCATGGCTGCAGAACAAATAGTAAGTTATCGGACGAAACTAAACGGTTGATGCTGTTGGGCTCAGTGCAATATCCATTCAGCAGACCTGACTGGGAGGGAGGTGGTCACTCTAAACAGTCATCAGTCAGGTCTTAGGCACCGAGATCTGTTACCATATTAGGTCCAAACTAGCAGGGGAGGGCATGGATTGCCTTACCAAAAGTGTGTGCTCCAGGCCTGCATCGAGAGCTTGGATCAGGTTGTCAGAGAGATGCTTGGCCTCTGGCCAGGACCAACGGTTCTCGGCTGAACCGTCGGCGACGGCCTCGAGTGCATTCTGAGGCACTCCACAAGCTTTGAGTAAGGCGGGGCTGCCCGCTTCATCTGCCATTTCCTCCAATGACCTTCTGAGACGCCGAGCCTCTCCGCTCTCCTCCAGAGATCCGTCAGATCTCATCTGAGTTACTTGCACGTCGGACATGAGCTCCGACAATGTAATAGTCAGCATAACCCTCAGCCTCATTGTGTGCGCGAAGTAACGGAAGGAATTCTACACAAGTTTCAAGGGGACGGTAAATTAAGATGAACAGGAGCAGCGCAAGCAATGGTCGTGAGAGGGGGGGGGGGACGTACTCGCACGAGAATCTGGAGCCCAAGGACCGCTCTTCTTCTGACAGACTCGTTTCGGAAGACTGCAAGCCGCAGGAGATGAAAGGCGACTTGCTTCAAAAATCGGTCATTCTCTCGCGCCATGAGAGTCGCCCCATGGAGACTGAAGATGGTGTTGAGCACGGGAAACAGGGCTTTCCAAAAGGCTAGCGACTGGCTTCGGGAGAAGAAGCTCATAAATATGGACGTTGTGCAGTCTAGCTTGCCATAATCAGTGGCGACCGCATGGGATGCTGCAGCCGCTGAGAATTTCTCGGTCATCTCCAACACCTGGAGACTCACAGCGGCACTAAGATTCTCTTCCCAGAGTTCCTGAACAAATACTTGAAAAACTGAGTTCAAAGGAGCAAACGAGAAAAAATGAAAACTATAGGAGAAGACTATTCTACCAGTTTTTGTCTGAGTATTGGGTGAAGAGACTCTCTTAATGCTCGAGTAGAGACACCAATTCTAGATGACTGAGCCTGAGCAAGAGCTTCCCTTAAGGAGTATGGTGGTGTAGGAGAGCCAAGGTGAGGGCTAATCCTGTGCCACAGATATCCATTCTCCGGTGTTCCTTGTGGCTAATGGAGGGAAAAATAACAGTTAAATAAGGTAAAAAATAAGAGAGTAATCTTTCAACTAACCAGGCAATAACATGTATATATAATTACACATAATTAAAGGAGAAAGATGTAATTAGCCTGTTTAAAGATCGTCGGGAAAGTTACTGAGAAAAATTAATAGGCATATCATTCAATGACGATCTGTTTGTAGCCAGACTGCTGCAGAATTCTTTCCTTTATGAGGGAATGACGCAACCTGCTAACTTTTCCCCAGTGCCTTCCCCCCCCTACAGCCTCAACCCGTCCATCATGTGGTCGGTACATGACATTGTTTCTTACCCCTCTCTCTCTCTCTCTCCTATGTCAACATACGTATAAGTAGGGAACTACAGTCGAATATAGCACAGTCAGCTAGCATATGCCACAAAGACCAGGGTCACCCCCGCTAGACGGCAACTGTATCTACGAGTTGTATGGTGTCCCTCTGTTATAGATCCAACAGTTCGGAAATGAAAATCGGCAATAATATCAGAAGATGGAATGCCAAAGAGTTTGACGATTGAACATGGTTAGGTCAAAATATGTGTATGCCTGAATGTAAATATAAACTGAGATGAAGACAGGCAGGCAGTTCAATAAAGCATGTCACTTCACATATAGCGAAGTCATTATGGAGCATCAAATCGGAGTTGTTCCCATTTTCCACTAATTTTAAGCTCATGCAAAATTCACAAAATGGTCAAGGTTTGTAAGATGTGGCAAATGTAATAGCATCATGGCCCTTGATATTTAGCAAACTGGCACCAAAAATGAGCAATCATACTCTGACTTCTTGCCGAGAAGCTTCAGACAAGTATGCATTTATAGCTGGGGAAAGCCTGTCAGAATACTTCGGAGAGGTCGATCCTTCTGCATCAGGACTGCGGGAACTGCAGCCTACTAGCATGCTATCAGCCGTTTTCCGGTGCTGCAAGATAGGAAAAAAGATCCACATTAATTAGGAGAGGTTGACCGATCGGCTTATGACTGTCGCGAAACATTTTTAGAAGTATAATTTAAAAGAATATCTCATATTAGCGCTAATCCATTAAGCTCGATCATCGATTTGGAAGGCTACAGCATGATCTCTGGAAACCTGATGCCAGCTACGAATCAGGATTACGTCCCTTCTACCTATCAATGGCTTTGACTTGCCAATATAGATTCTAGTCAGCACAAAGATGATGCACGTAATGAGCCTTGAGCTCACTAACCTCAAAAAGAACAAGGCACTCTTCCAAGAGTTTGAAAAATAATCTCGTCCTCGCAATATTCTGCTGCCACGCTTTGATGAGAGACGCATCATCCAGGTTTCGTATGATTTGCAAAAGGACGATCAAGACCTCGCGCTTCTCAACTGTATTCAGGTTGTAGAAGACCGGCATCTCATCGAGTATCTGGAAAAATAGAGGCAATAAATTCTCAATAAGGAATATTTTTTAAAAAAGAAATTTTAGAATGAATCGCGAAAGAATTTCCAGCAAGGAACAGGAGAACTAGACGAACAGATATGATGTGGCGTTTTTTATATATATAATACAAATAGACTTAAAAAAATTACTACAACATGCATATAATGGGGCAGGAGAAAGGATCTGTTAAGTTGAAATCATGAACACATAATCACTACCGGTTCAAGAAGCATCACACCTCTTGTGTGCCTCTTTCGGTAAAACCACTGCTTATTACCCAAGAAGAAATTAGTGCTATAAATCAACCGCCTTTCAAGAAAGTCCTAATCAGGACCAGAATTCTATACTAAAAATTTAACAGAGCTGTACCTGCTCTATTAGAGGAAAATATAACTGAGCGATATATAGTTTGTCCTCGTGCTTCTGGTAACGTGAGTCGAATTCATGTTTGCACATGAGGACCACCAAGATTCGAGCAGCCTGGCACAACACAGAAAATAGATGCCATCAAGCTAACAGCATCTTTGTGCGAAGAAGACACCTCAGTGAAAGCAAATCGTACCGCTGATAAAAGAAAACTAACGTAATCAAGACTACACATCAATAAGCAGGAGCTAATGACTTACTTTAGCCCGTTGTGTCAAATCATCATGATCCCAGGTGAGAAAAAGCTCATGAATTAATACTGATGAAAGATAATTCCTGAAAAAAGAGAAATTATGTTTAAACAATGATCTTTGTAATTCACAGTAATAAAATTTAGAACAGGCTAAAGATAGCCATTTCTCCTTGTAGGTCTTGTTTTCATCAATATTTTTAATTTCTACACAAAGCCACTGAACATCTATAACAATCTAACAACATGTGCAACGTTAGATACGAAACGAGGAAATTAGTTTATGCATACATTCCATGCAGCAAGAAGAATCTTGTACATTATCTGCATCACAACTGCTATTTTAGCATGCAAAAGTACATTGTTTGTAAATTACGAGGCACAAAAGTTAATAGCGTTAATGACACATGAGATCATAAAGGGCTGATTATATATTACATGAGAAATCCCTGATGACCTGGATCAATGCTTATGGGTAAATTTTTAAGGTAGCGGATCTGGTTATGTCAGCCGCATAGAAATCCTTGATTAGTATACTATACCCTAAATACATACCGAGAAAAGACACGTGAGCAAATCTAATCAATTCGGAATATATCTAATCTGTAAAGAGATCTTTCCGAGGGAAAAAACACCAATTTGTGTTGAGCAATGAGCAACGAAATTCGGTCCGATTTATTTACGTACCTATCTGAAGGGTCTCTTCCTGGCATCTCGACAAACAGATCATGATCACATATTATCTGTAAAAATGTAAGTTTGCAGTCATGCAGAACAGATTGACAAACACCAGCAAACTTGTCCATGTATAAGGAAACCTGCAAAAATGTAATAAAACGAAGTTTTTTATGTCTCTTATCGCATAGAAAAAATAGGGAACACTCACTAAACAGTTTAATTGAACTGAATCCCTTAAAAATTTAGAAAATAATGCACTTGTGGCGATTAGTTTTCAAAAGAGAATAAGATTGTTCAACTACTAAAAATTCTGTATCACAAATGTCAGATCGTACATAAGAGAAACAAAAAAAGAACAGAAACAGAGGTGGGAATGAGAAACATAAACTCGGACTCAGGACAACTGCTGATTTGAAATAGCAATCCCTACGTAAGCAATCCCATAAACATCACAATACAACAACGATCCAAATTGACCTTAATTTCTCAGTAACTAAGACCAGAGAGTTTATCTGCACAAAGAATAAGTAAAATATTCTTCTACAATTAGGATTATAATATGTGCACTCTTACCGACCCACCTTTGCGAGATATGTGACTGTATTGTTTCATGAAAGAAAAGGATTGCGGACGAATTCTCTTCACAAGTGTAAGATACATGCTAAGTTATGCAACAGCTTCTCACACTCTAGGGATTGTAATTTTAAAAAAGAATGGTGCTAACCTAATGCTGAAAAAAAAAGCACAGCCATTGATGAAATAAATGAGAAACTCGTGCAGCTCAAGTTTGAATAGCATTGACAGGTGTACAGAAATGTGACATTCTTTGTTTTATAGGGTGGCATTTCATGGGCACGAAGACATCTCAGAGATGAACAGAATCATTTATAGGCCACTCAACTCACCATATATCCTCAAGAAACTAGACCAAAAACACTCACTGACTCCCGGCAGCCTAGGGCAGATGCTATTTTAATGAAATATAAAATGAAATATAAACGCGTTCATTATAGTGCCAAATATAATGCTGTTTACCAGTTCAAAGACTTGGCGTGGCTCTATGATAGACAAAAGATCGTAGCAGAAAAACGCCAGACTGCTGTTCAATCGCTTAGCCAAGCTTGATCCCTTTTTGCAGCGCTCATGCACCTCCGTCAGAAGACAATCATACAACTGCGTGATACACCTGAATACAGCCTCCTTCAACTGCAATGGTGGAATATCTTCCCCTGCAAAGAAGTGTGAGCAAGTCACATTAAAAACAGATACATACAAGTAACATTAGAAAATTTCTCTATTCCAAGAGAAGAGAAAAGTATACGTTATTAATTCTATCACATTCATACGGTTAATCCAAATAAAATACAAAAATTGTCACCTAAGCCATAAATAAAGCTGTTAAAGCACGGGGAAGAAAAGCAGTATTAATTATAGGGCGCAATGAAGAATCAGCATGAATAAGTATTCAGCAGCGTGATGCTTATCAATTTAGCTTAAAAATTGTTTCAAACAAGCTTCCTTGGTATCTACATTTGTTCCAAACAAACGTCACTATCATAGTTTAGATAGAAATAAATTTTAAGCTAACATGGTTCAGAATAACTCAGCACGTCCCAGATACCTAGTTGAACATTATCACACCAAAGACGGCTCTGTTCCAGTGCCATTGACTTTACAATAAGCTCCAAGAAGAACCATGCCATTGCCAACACATCATCATAAACTGGCCCAACACGATAGCCTTTAGCCTGCACGAGAAGGAATAACATTTTCATGCAGTAAGTCACACGAAAATAACAGGGTTATGATGTTTTTCCAATTATGCGGATCGGAAATCAGACAATATGAGAAAGTCATCACTATTCCATCACTGAGGAGGCAACCTTTTTTGAAACATTAGAAAGTGTGGACTAAAAAGTTCCTCATGTAAAGTGAAAGGAAATTTAGACAATCCACAGTGAAAACATTAAAACTAAAAACAAATGTGCATTTATGTTTATTAAATGCGGTATTTCGTAGGAAATCACAGTCATCAAGAAACATAGATAATGTGGTTTTTTTACTGGAGTAGGCAAACAAGCAGAATATTTCTCCACTGCAGCATCTGTGTTTATTACGAGAATGCGTTCCTCAATGCAGCTGGCACTTTTTGAATTTCAGACCACAACAATGTTTCATTTTTGACAAACTGTCACGCTGGAAAGCAATATGTCGCACCTACTTCAGATGTCAGCTTTTATAACTGCCCGGAGAGATATAAAACAAGCACGGGTTCGATGGGCAGTTGTCTAAACCTTCTAAGGGGAATGAATATACTGCCAGTGGTACATGGCTATTTCTCCTGGTCCCATCGTTCAGGTCACCACCAATCATGCTTAAGTGTTTCTACTGGTTGCCACCATTAACCAGAATGAGCAGCAACAAAATGAAGAAAATAAAGTAAACACCTACAACTGTGGTTATCAGAAGCTAAGCCTGATGGCAACAAGCGAGTCGGAGTTTCTGTACTTTTTCTTTTTTTTTTCCAGCCCCATATCCCATATTCTTCGTCTTATTCGATTCCACATCCCTTGTTCTCACTACTCATTTCTTTTTTAGTGAACTCATTCCCACAATTTTCTTAGTTTTGGACTCTTACAAAATGATACGTTCTGAGGTAATTCTGACGAATTCCATTCCATAAGGATTACACAAGGATGATTAAAGGGGTCGGTCAATTTTTTATTCAAAGAAATTTTCATTATGTCAAAAAGTTGCCATTATGAAAAGAGCCCGCCGAGGAAAGACATCCGGCTCATGCGTAATGACAACACACTAACGAACGACAATGACTCAAAGAATCAATGAAACATATAACTTTTACCTTACTCCTAGCCAAGCTTCCCCATACGGTGGACAAACCAGGGTAAACAGTCGCCTGGCGACCCCCAAAATCATCAAATGCATAATCAACATAGCTAACAAGAAAACGATTTCTTTCTGCACTATCAGAAGATTCTTGCTGAACCCTGCAAAAGTTGAGAAGATTAAAATACTTGTCAATGATGTCAACAATGTAAATAATACATTCCTTTACAATCTTAGAACGATCCAAACATTCATAGATAAGTATATTTGAATTTCTGATCTGAGCCATGATAAGCATCCAGTGTTTTAGCAACAATTACATCTAAATGCATGTCAGTGATAGTATAACAAAGGCCATGCATCCTTCTAAATTTAAGACAAACATTAACCACATACAAGGTTAAGGGAAACAGTTGGAAACCGCAAATTTCGTTATATACCAAGAAAACCATCTAAATAGACTATACATGGTATGATTTACGCTAATGACTGATGAATCCTGCGCTGATATATATCTACAATCATCTCGCAAGTTATTTTAGAAGTCAAATCAAATTATCTCAACCAATATTTCTAAGGATCAGAAAAACGGAGCTACGAACAAAACTACTACAATACTCAGACTGCAACTCGGCACACAAGCAATAACTTCATTCAAGATGTCAGCAGACGAAGAAAAAAACCAAAGGCGCAGCAGGCTTCACCACAAATTTGAGCAAAATAAAATTCTCTACTTAAAATTTATATGTTTGATTTGTCTTCATTGCTTGCAATACCTTTTTTTGCTGCAAAAGTTTGGAAGGGAAGATCAAACAATTCAACTGGAAGAAGTTATGGTAGGAAAATAAGGAAAGATATCCACCACATGATATGTTCCGCAAATTTGTCCTATATAGCGTTAACAACGGAACAAAACCGCCTGGGGGGTGTTGTTATTGGGGACAATGCACATAGACTTATATATTAAAAAAATCCACCGGTTGAGAAACATACCGAGTGATGATATTCACCATAGCACGAAAAGCAGCAACCTGAAAATTAGAAAAAGTTAGAAGAACAATAGTGAAAGGATTCTTCAGAACATTTTAAAAAATATTATTGAAGAGTTAGCAATCAGATGCTTCCAAGAAAATAATAACTGGAAATCAGGTTATCATCAAATAACTACAAAAGGACAGTCCTCAGAGAACCTGAAGAGTCTCTCCACCATCACCGATGAGATGGAGGAGCATATTGAGTATCGGCTGGAGAAACTGCAGTAAAGCAGTTGAATCAACATTCTTGAGGCTATTGATGGCCTGCACAATTGAAGAATAATGTAATTATTACAAGAACTCTGAACTTCATAAACAAGTATCATGGTAACTTTCTAAAGATGTATCATAGTTCTACCCAATGAGATGCACAACGAACAAACGGCATGCTACCCAACTGAACAGATGTAGCTGACAAAAATCGTGCAGGTCAACGTAGAAAACGACAATTAAACTCTAGATTAGAGATCATTTTATACGAATTTTTCACAGAAATTCTGTAGCCGGACTTGAATTCTGCTCTGTTGCAGTTTTTAGTTATAACCAACAGGTCTGCTGTAAGTCCGAAATGCGAACAAAGTTCCTATAAAACTCTCGTCCAAAATTTACACAAACGAGGTGAGGGGCAAGAAAACAATATAAAATCACACTACGCAGAAAATATGCCAATTTTTTCCAGCTGGAAAGCGAGCCACAATCGAATGGAAAAACTTCATACAAATGTCATAAAAACTTTACCATCTTACACCTCTTTTTAGCATTCCTACATTTTTACACTGCATCATTTTCACTATTTCGCACCAAAAATCTGTGCATCCAGGCTGACATTAAGAAATGACACCAAGATTTATCGGAACTCTTTTCTTATAAAAAACCATTCCCTCTTCTTCAGTATCTTTCCATTTAACAGACCCTGAAGGTGAACAAAATCATCCGATTTTCCATCAATACGTTGGTTGAAACCTACAGTAGCTGAAATGGGCTAGATAAGAAGTCCAGACTCAAAACCAGGCTAGGAACAATCAAGGAGAAGCCGGAAATTACAAATATAGTTGTGGTATTTTGATCAAGTCGAGATCAGATATGATCCAACATAGATGGGGTAACCAGTACACATCTTAGAAGACAAGTATATAGAAATGAGTAGTATTGCAATATCACACTACGAATGAAACCATTTCAGAAGAATAGCTATTCAAGGAAAACTCTAGACAGAGAAAACACATGTCAGATGAAGAGTAAGCGCAAACATTCAAAAATTGCAATGCATATGACGTAAATAATTTGAAGGCACTGAGTAATAAAAAAAGAAATAAGAGCAACAGTTAGTACCTCAAGAAGCTCAGATCCCCAAGGGGGACCTGTTCCCAGCATATGTCTATCATATTCCAAAAAGAAATCTCTGATTCTCTCATTGATCGGGTACAATGAGGAGCATAACTTTAAACGCAGCTTAAAAACATTTTTTCCGTCCTCCAAATACCTCTCCTGCAAACGGATCAATATAATAAATCTCACTGTCAGGAAATAAATCCCACAATCAAACGAGTCATCTCCATGTAATAACCTACATAAGGACAGTCAGTTTCTCATTATACAGATGTATATGATCCACGTTCCCACATTTAAATAAGTAGAAAATGAAGAAATTAAAAATGGCCAATTGTGGCAGTAAATACATCGCGCAATGATTCGGTACTGTACATGCAAACGAGTTGGGATAGCTGCAAGAATAGGCAATAAAATAATATTGACTCAAGAAACTGGTCATAACTGACTCAACAATACCTTGCTACCATCCTGGAGATAATGGGGAGCAACTTCTCTAAATATAGGCAAAGATACATCAGATTGCAACCTGTAAATAGAATCTCGATCGGGTAAACGCCACAATGATTTGAACTAAAAAAATGACGGGAACAAAAGGAAATTCCAATAATTCACTTCCATCAACGACATCCAATCTACATTTACGTTTTTATCAAATTCAAATAACAGCACCCTCGAATAAAAATATATTCCAAGTAAAAATATTTAAAAAATATAATGAGGATGGGCACGGTACAAAAACACGAAAACTTGCTGCCCACAAGGGTGACAAAGACAAGAAAAAAATTAACATGAACACTGCTTCCAGCATATTACAAAATTACTAGAACCTTCGGAGGAATAACTCTGGCCAAAGAAAGACGAGTTTGTCAACACATCTGGTCTCACAGGTCAGTAGTATCATCTGTAGGAAAGAACCTATAATTAGGAGCTTGATTTTTGATTGTGGGCTGGTATTTGTATATGACAGCTATCTATGATGTGAATACGAGTCGAGTTTTTCATCTCCATATCCTCCTAGAGTTTTTGCCACCGTTCACGACATCATCACTTGTTAGGGTAAATTTATCACATTCAAAGCTTTTTTAAGTAGTGGATTCAGTTCACCCCTAAAAGATCATCGATACTGGTGACTAATTGATTTTTAGCACTACGAACTGTCATGATACTGAGAACACCTTGAGAATACGAAAGTTTCCTTATTTAGAGATATGTTATTATTAGCATAAAGAGAATTTAAGAGAACATGGATCTTAAAAAACTGCTTATGTTTGACCTTTGACCCCACAGCTGAACATCAGATTTTTCAGTGTTTGGATAGATACTTCAAACTTTTGTTATGAAATTTTAGTTTTAAAGCCATTTTCACTTAATCCAAATGAAAGCGCTCCCAAACATTGAACTGAAGATTAAATACTATTTATGATGATGCTTGGCCAATCAGGAAACGTTTTTCTAATGAACACCAAGATAACATTAAGCCAAGAACCAACTAAATTCACAGAAAACACAAAAGAAAAAAAAAGTAAGAAAGATTTAATGAAAGGGCACATACTGAGCGTGGGTAGACAAAGGAAGTGCTGCATAACCTATGACCACCTGTAAAATCAAATATTGGCTAAAAGATCAATAACACTAAAAATTATGCACTAGGTAAACCCAATAATTATCAGAAAATTAGAAGATGAAAGGACACAATAAAACGTCTGAATCAATCCGAAAGACTAATTGTCCTTACAGGTTTTGGAGCTTCGTGTTTCATTTGAAGGTCAACATCAAAAAAGGTAAACAAAAGATGATGTTGAGGAGTCATAATAGCCGGGAGTGATATTTTAAATTCGTCATGGAAGCATGCAAGCTTAGCACTGACAGCAACTTGAGTGTGAGACCATTTCTGAAGTGCTGCATCTGGATCCCTCGGATACACAGACTTCCAAGAAGAAGTTTAAACCATCAGATTACTTCATTAATTAAATCGCAAAATATTCAGCACAAAAAAGGACATACTTCTAAAGGTGGTCGCCGGATATCAACATCATCTTTTCTCAACTCCACCCGTATAAACAAATTCTTTTTCCTGCTCAAGTTAACAGACAACGGGTATACATAGAGACTATGCAAAAGTTGTGAAAATGGCTCGCTCCTTGTCATTGTGCGAAAGTCAAAAACATGAATCTGCCACACATGTGACTGTCGTTAATGAAACTTAGCTAGAAGGGGTCAAGCATCAGACGTCAATATAAGAAAAAAAATTAAGAGCGACAAAAAACGTAAACATTTTATCAGCAGGATAGGGAACATCTGTACAAAGAATATGGTAAGAAACACATCAATATAAATAAACAGTGATGAACTTCTAAATGAGAAAAGAAGAAATTCATGTTTCGCGTTATGAGTCTAAAGTAACAATGACTGTTATATGGTAATATATCAGAAAAGGATGGGGCGTCTGTGGTGAAGCAACACGAATTTCTTACCGATGGGAAAAAAAGGAAACCAAAGTATTTCCCTAGTAAAGAGCACTCGCTCAAAATTATGGCCATGAGATTTAATTTCCATCAATGTCTCAAATAACACTTCAAATATCAGCATAATTACTCTACAAAGAGTTGCACAAATTACGTTCCTGTTCTGCTTCAAGAATGAAGCATCCATACAATTCGAGCCATGTTCCTCTCAATGTACATGTAGAGCATTTGAAGATTTGTCACCACATTCGAACTAGCATTGTTATGAAAATATTTGTACATGACATCCCATGACATGGATGGATGGTTGCGAACTAGAAAAAGAAAAATAAAAATGAAGATGAACCTCATAAATTCGTAACCATTATATTTCATGCTTGTTAAAATGGAAACCATAAATGACATGTAGAAAATAGTTTACTTGTCCATCTTTTGAATTGTCACTCTGCAAATTGTTAAACTACATTAAATTAAAAACATAAAGTCGCTATTCCAGAATGCCTACAAGTTTTGCAAGAAAAAACTCCAGAATAAGGACAAACTTCTAGAAGCTCTCATCTCAAAAAATGCGGTAATTTTAATGCTCCAAAATGTAGCAAAGCCAGATCATAACAACAGAATATATGAATTTAATCTGAATTTGAGTATCATAAAATCATTAACTGCTTACATCAGTGGTATTGCCAGAATAATTTCCTGTACCATTCAGTCTGTTCCGGTTCACCTCTTTTCCATTAGCCATAGCATTATTTCTGTGATTCGTGTTCCTAGGCCCATCAATACCAGTACTTGGGTACCTTGGAAAGGCAGAATTACCAAGTCGATCCCCAATGTCAATTGAATCATTGGTTAGACTGCCATTTTCAGATATGCTGTCGGCATCAATCAGGTCTGCTTGAAGCTTTTCAATCTCCAACTTCAGTAGACCTTTCACAGGCTTGTGGACCTTCCTTTTAGGATCCTATGAGTCATAAAAAAAGCTGTTTTATGGACTATTCGAATATAGAATGACATCAGAAAATTAACCAACCTAACAATGTCAGGAAATCATGAATTTAGCGAATATCTCCAATAAACACCAAAACAGTTAAGGTACATGGGTACTAATTCTTGGTGCTCATGCCCATCCGAGTCATTTACTATGCACAATGTTAACTAGCTACAGAAAATCATGAGAATCATAACTCAAACATAAGTTTTTTCCCGCCATTAGAGGCAGATATTATCAAACGGCATAAAAGAGTTAACACCTGGAATGCAAAAGAAACAGGTCGATAATATACAAAATAAACTACAGGCAAGGCCCTAAAACACATAACATCTATAACAGTAGGAGTACAGAAAAAACGCCAAATTTTTTAAGCATACAAGCAAATTCAATGATCCAGACGACTGTGTACAGAAGTAAAATGTTTGCATCAAAGAACCCAAATAACACCAAACATTCTTTCAAACCAAGGCACGAAATTTACATCACTTTATGATAAACACAAATCTAGAGGTATACTTCTGTCATCATCTGTATATAAGTTCTCCTGAGACAGATATTAAATTAAAAACATTCTGAGCTACATGCAACCTAAACCTGACACTCCACAAAAATAGGCAAGCAGGAAGAGTACAAGTTCCGGGGCAATAATAGCATGGCATAGAGCCGCCAAACTGTACATGAACGACCAATGGAATCTGAAGATCCATATTTGGGCAATCATGATGATCCATATTTGGGCAACCAACTGGACAATATTCTCCAGTTCCATTTAGGCTGCATGTTTTTTGTGGATTTAATTCACATCTGATAAAGCTTGTAACTCATCCAAGTTTTCTCATTATAAGATAATAATTATCAACAAAGTCAAAACGACATCACGTTCATTCCGATTTAAAATGAACTGTCCAATACCTTGAAATATCCCCTGTTAATTAATATATAATATGGACACCAGAGAAACTAATCTGATGGACACTATCCTTGGTCATACTCAAGGACGACTAAAGGAATCGGTGCTCAAATATATAAGAACTGTAGATTCTCAGACGAAAAGTGGTGTGGCATTCAGCAGAGATAGTGTAGGGATAACCATAACACCTGAAGAGAGTCCTCAGTATAGCTTTCCTTGACCGCGTTCAAATTTGATATTTCAACGAGAATAGGGCTTCCATTAGAATGTTGCGTCAGCTTTCCGTCCAAAGTTGCTTTTGCAATAGGTTCCCCAGCACTCTCTTGTGAACTTGCGCCCGAAATACTGGGGGTAAGAGGACTGCTTGGGGAGCCAACTCCACCGGTGGCTGAATAACTGCCGGTTTCAAATAGTGGAATAATAGCCCAAGCAAATGACTCCCTGTAAGACATGATTCGGGACCAAACCTCAAGTTTCTGTTTTTCCCTCTCTGTCAACAGAACCTGTTAACATGAAGCAATCTGCATGAGTATTTAATTGATTCAAGCACCTCAGATGACGAAACATAATGGTTTAGAAAATATGCCAAATTTGAAAGTAGTTTCTCTTTTCAAATCATAGAAAGTTGACAACAAAACGAATCACGAGAAAATCTAAGGGTAAAAATAATTGCTCCTGAACCACAGTAATATTCCACGAAATAAGATAGAAACAAATATCTCCCAGAAAGGATCTTGTCAGAGATCATTTTACGACAACTACCATTTCACCACAACTTTAAATATGAAAATTTAAGAAAACTATATTTTAGACTGATTAACAGTAAGCCATGAATCCAAAAAGCAGCTTGCTTTCTTTTTTAAAGTAAGTGTCCCATATTCACGAAGTATTAGAAGAAAGGTTTTCATAAGTATGTGAAACAATCAGCCCTCAAAACCTCCCATGCAATGGCAACAATCTACACACGGTGTGTACTTAGCTATAAAGACTCCAAAAGATGATAGAACCATCCGCCACATGTTAAACCCAGCATACTTTGCAATTCCAGTCCCAAAAATTAATTCTCACAGCTCCTTCCTAGTTATTACACATGTTTAATTACCATCAACAGCCTATCAGCGGCATCTATCAAAAGGGAACTTAGTGGGTGGTACAAAGATATAGGCTTTTATTCAACCCCGATAATTTCATCCATTTTATTCACAATTAACTTACAATATAGAGTTGAAAAACAACAGACCATAAAACAATTAACAGTCCTGACAAGGAGCGAAATAGGCAGAGAGACAGCTTATCATAAATAATGATTGTGAGTAAGCAAGGACAAGCGACTTACATGCTCAGCGATATGTACAACAATATGCAACACACAGAAAAGAGGTATACACATTCAATAAGTTATTGCGAAATTCTGAATAAACAGATAATGAAATAGTTGCACAAAATCAAAACTGATGTTGGATAATAGTAAGAAACTTAATCCATTAAGGACAAACAAAAAGAATAGCGGCTGCTTTTTTATGATATTCTGGATCTATTTAAAAATAGCACACAGACATTAAAATTTTGTCAAAAAAACTTAAGAAATCCTCGACAAAAACTGAAGATAGGATTTCACGAAACCAGAATCTTAGACAGGTAACAATCATATGACTTGTGTTCTTACAAGAGTAATCCTCATTTCACTCTTCCACAAACACCAAAGCAATCCAATAAAGAGAGCTACGGCATGCCTTTAGAATAAAAGGTAGCCAGTTTGATGAAAATGTATGATTAACAAAAAAGACATTATTGATAATGCATCAAGTGATATTCAAATGAAAGGTATGACATCAAGAGATATAGAGTAAAACCAGACTTACAGGTTCTTTACGGGAATACACAGATGGATTAACCCCACCTTCCTCTGTGGCTGCCTTCTCTAGTTGAATAAGTAGACAGACCGATGGTGATGGAGCATCCAAGGAAAAAATGCCTCGGTGTTCTGATAGCAAATTAACCTGGGGGCAGAGCAAACAGAAATGAATCTTTCAATAACATCACATAACACATAGGTATTTTACTCGTCATCAGACCAGGTACCGAGATGGCCTGATTCATTCCAGACACAAGGCAACTGGCAACCCATGCCTTCTTGAACCCTGTCTGAGAAGACAGACTGGGTCACTTCGACAGGTAATTGACCGATTTAGCCCTTAAATATACCCCCGAAAGAAAGAGGAATTGTCACAGCTGATTCCAATAGCAAGTAGATATGAGCCTTTCAGATCAAGCTTTGGATGCTAAGGCCACAATCAGAGATATCAGAGCAAACGAAAAGCTGAAAGAGACTAACTTTACTAAAAAGGAGGTGATGAGGTATTTTTTTGACAGCATACCTCCAGCCCATTCGTCGGTTGCACATGAAAGTAGAAGTCCTCAGACAACTTTTCTCTTCTATCTCTATTGTATAAACAAATGGTTCCATGAAATGGCTCTACAACCAAATAAATAAAAATAAAATTTGGTCACAAAGGAGGATACCATGAATTGTAACAGAAAGAAGTAAAACCTTTAAAGTGAGACCTTGCATTCATAGCAGAAATAAAGCACTCACCAGCAAGTCCAGCTTGAAATGATAAAGATACAACCTTTACAGATATCTTCAATCCGCTGAAAGATTGTTAAGATAATCAGAATCTGAAAGATTCATTGAGTGTCCATTTAAACAAGAAACTCTGTGAAGGGAAATATAATGCCAATTACACTTGACCATATAATAGGCACGTTTTTTGACATAAGACAAATCATAACCTCGAATATTGCAAAGGATGAATTTCTGAAGTCCTTTGTCCAAAAATCATTGATCTTTCAGTTTCCCAATCAAAGCAAGGCTCGTATGCTGGTAAAGGCGACTCACCAAAATGCTGGGATCACAGAAGTAAAAGAGTACAGTGAACCAATGTCAAAGAGACAGAACAGAACAAAACATCATTGACAAAAAAACTACCGAAATGAGAAGACCAAAATCAAAAACATACAGGTATGCTTACAAGAGAATCTCGAAAAGGAGAGGCTAAAAATAGTGATAGATGCTTGGTTACAGATGACCCCCTAAATCCATTTATATGATTCGTATAATGTTCATCAATGTTAAACCACGATCATAAGTATGTCCGTGTTTCACCCATGAAGTAGCCTATGTTTGAAGCTCACAGAAGACTATAAATACATATATAGATGAAAAGAAACAATGCATAATAACAGAAATTTTCAGTTTATAACAGAAAGTGGAACTTCACAACACCATTTCCATACTCTGCTTCAATGTAACGCACTTTAAAATGGGACTGACATATTCAGATCTTACATATGCTGATTGGAACTGGGTACCCAATTCAATCACGAGGAATATTCCCGTGACATCATGACTGCTGCTCTGTTTGTAAACAAAGTTTTTCATAAACAAAGCTTTCAAATTATTTGCAAATTAGATACTGCTGCTCTGTTTGTAAACAGCAGAAAGAACTGGGGGTAACCCATCCCTCAGAAAAGCAAAAAGAGAAGAAACCAATGAAGGTGTTTGTGTCTGAGGAATTGCCCTTTGCCCAGTGATGGATTTCCCTTGCACTATTATTGTTTTACACCACTAGTCTATATTGACTGCAGCTCAGAATGTAAAGACATCCTTAGCTGCCTCTGCTTTTTACTTAATCTTCAAGATCTGGATGGCTTGACCAAGATGGACTTAATTCCAAACCTAGACCACCACCCCATATGATAATCAAAGGAATCCAATATCGGAAACTTATCAAACTCTAAGATGAGGATTAAACAGCTGAAGTTGAAAAACGAAAACATTAAAAAAAAGTCCAGGACTACCAAATTATCATTAAAAATATCAAATAGGAGGGCATAGCTACCGAAGATTGTCTGCCTGAGGTACTGGGAATGTCATCATCAGTAGAATCTTCAGCCTTGGGATGCCTTGCACAAGCCAGCTGCATTTCTGCAAACGATAGAGAAAAAAAAGTGTACATATTTTTTCAAAACGACAACCACCAGTCAATATTTTAGGTGAGGAATCATCATTTCACTTGTTGTTTAGTTCTCTGTTTCACATTAGATTTCTTTTCTTTACAACTCGAAGTTCATGACAGATTCTCGGATTAGTGTGGAGACTGATAGCTCGGTAGATTTTCTCGCATGTTTGGGACATTTGGAATGAGAATAGACTGAACTGTTAGGACAGCTGCTCTATTCTTTCAGGACAGTTATACATTTATGTTCACCTGCAAGAAATTAGGCACCAAGTTTCGTAATGTGCTCCTTCCATTCTAAAATGATGACCTTGACAATCTCCTCTAGAGGGTTTTGTCCAGTTGAGAGATTACTTATGCGAACTCTAATATTTACTCAAAGTTTACTGTATCCACGTTCAGAAAACAAATGAATAATAAAGACCATCACACTGATGTGTCTACATCACCTGTTTCAATGTCAGTATCAGGGCCTTCATATATCTGATTTTGAAATGGAACAGATGCAACACTTTCATAGTGGCCATATTTGCTTTCATCTTTCACCCAATCAGCCTTATAACACTGTACCAACTCATTCAGGTGGGGCCACTGCTCCAAATTTTCGTTCAGCTGGAAGTAAAATATGGATTGAGAAAGGCAAAAAGTATTATATGAATACCAAAAGTAGTTGCCAAAGAGTTCAGAGAATAAATAATCAGCTATATAAAGGCACAGGACACATGCTTCTCTGCTTCAGAAGTTTAAAAAAACTAAAACCTAAGGAGAATCGTCATTTCCGTATGTAGATATTGGAGTATAAATCCATCCATATATGAAGAAACAGAAATCAAACGGAAAATAAGTAACTCATCGCAGAGAACTGGCAGATTATAGGCCTTCTCTGACACATGATACTGATGAAGATGAAGGTATTGGACACTACATGATCCCTCGAGGCTAGGGAATGACTTCTCCACAAAAAGTGAGGGCTTTAATGTGGTGAGTTTCTTTATAGAGATGTTCCCAACATGTAAATTGGCTTGTTCTCGTCATAGAAAATGTCAGGACCTCTTTCAGATTACATGGTGAAGCATGATAGTAGCTACTCAAAAAGAATATTCGCATATATTGGGAAGCAGCTGCAATTACTGTAACATTAACATCAGTTATGAATGAGTGAATCTCTATGCACGGCGCCCAATATTTCATGAAATGACATACATCATTCAGAATGAGACATGCAATCAGATACTCTGGCTTTGACTAACAGAAAGCGTAACATTGTTACAGCGAGAGTGACCTAAAATGTTTGAATGATAACAGTACTAATTTTTTTGAGAAGGTTGGGATCACGGTATAATTTTCACCATCTCAGGATACACCATGGAGATGTTTGTATGGGTATTCTGAGAGGCACCCGAAACCCAGTTTCTCAGCAAAATAAAAAACCATCACCAAAATACAAATGATTTTTGGTTCTTAGAAACAGATCCGCATTACAAAGATGACTAAAGTAAAATTTGGCATCTCATATCTTCTTCACTATAGATAATTTCTGCATTCTAAAAATGCATTTGCATTGATATATTTTCGAAATAAAATTTTTATCCTAAGGTAACCAGAGAAAGAAACAAACCAATGAATTCAGCTCAGGATTTGAAGCCCATGGTTGACGTGGTATTCGTTTAAAGCGAGACCCACTTGAGGATACATCATCCATTCTCTAGGCCAACTTTACAAAAAAAAAAAAAGTAAAAATAAGATCAACCGTTTTCTTTCCATCAGAAAGATTCCTGAAACATCAGTAAAATGAAATCCATAAAATATGCATCGAAATTTCCGGTTAGTATTTCTTGCGAGATTGAGCATTGCAACAAAAAAATATAAAACAGTGAAGTATTCAAGATACAATTTATTTTAAAGGATATATACACGAAAAAGATATTAATAGGAATTTCCAAAAGTCAAATCTCTTGTAGCTATACGCCAATAATACATGAATGCTATTAAGCCAGAAGAAGATACAGAAAGGGACTCTGTCCACTTCCTTGATTAAAGTGTTAGGCTTTTTTCCTTCCGTACAATTATTACTTAAATTGTATAATTAAAATTTCTTTGTTTTTAAAGTTGCAAGTTAAAAATGGAATTCTTCTGAAAACAAGGAGAGAAATTATCTAGCCCAGGGAAGCAAGGTACCCCACAACAGAAGATAGTAACGTTAGGAACTGTCTATGAGCAACAAGCAGAAGATAGTAAGCAAAGCCACTAGTTTTTGGTTTTTCTTCTTTTGGTCCTTTGTAAACTAGCTCGGACATGCAATCTCATGTAGCAGCTAAAAGGCCAAATATGGACAACAATTAGCCAATCCAGACAAGATCAGTGGCATCTATTTGACAATATATTTTCCTCTTTCTTCAGTTTCAAGGGCAATCAGATTCCCCCCCTTTGCGTCAGATAGACCCTTATTTACTCCGATACTAATCAATGAATTTGACTGAAAACTCGAAAATGTTTCCCTTGCCCATTCTCCATATATATTTATAAAACATTAATTTCATATCATTAAAGTTTCTCTTTAACTTAGTCAACTTAGAGTGTTTAGCATACTTCATCGCCCTACTGCTTGGAAACAGTAGACAGGAATAGCAATTACTTATAGACCATTAAACCCCGATCACAGTATCACAACCGTGATTAAATGTTTCTATAATATACGGAACACCCCTCACTCAAGATAGATAATGCATAGGAAATAAGATGAATCTGATGGATCACAAAGAATTAGAAGGTTTGTTTTGTCATGGAACATATCCACTCACACATCTATGATTTCTCATTCATAAACAAGATGCTGACAGTTCAGCTTATATGATCATGTCTGCGCAAATTCAGCACACATCACAGGAAAAATGTGGAATAAACGCGTTTTTATACATAAATCTATTTGTAATATATATCAAAGTTATAACTGAATGATTAGTAGGTTGAGCGCGCTTAAATAAAAATTTTATATCACAGACAATGAAATGCTACACTTACTGAATCACGAATAAAGGGATCGTTTATTAAATTATTCATATGAAGAGATTATTGCAACACCCAGATCACCTCTTACCACATGTTTCCATCTATTTCACTTCTCATATTCCAAAATTTCCACAGATTGTCAATTATCCTTCCAATCAACATAAATACAGAAATTAAATACATGCGAGGTGCTAAGGAAAAATGCCACGATCTATGAGAGAATTTGGTCCATCAATGCAACGTACTAGATATCAAAATACCTTAAAAAACGAGAACACATGTTCAGACCTTAGTCATGAAAGCCTAAAAAATCGTACATTATTTCATGCATAATAATCCCGAGACCTCACACCACCTAAGGATATCCAAACTCAACAAACATATCTGCTTCATAAACCAAAACTTCGCAGATGTCAACAGGCAACGCTTCACAGGTGCACTCAAAAAGTACGCGTGAAAGCCCGAAATTAAGCCGTTATAGCACCGTCGGGAAAGTTCTGGGAAGATGCACCTCCTAATTAAAGCTTCAGTAAGGTCCAATATCCAACAGCGATCCCATACTTCTTCATGCTACTAGAAATTAGCAGATAATTAAGAGGAATAAAGAGAGAGAAAGCTCAACATTGGACCAGAAAACAGGTAAATTTTCGCTTTGACTGACCCAACGGTAGTAAACCCATATTCTAAATACCAATGCAGCTACATTTCACCACAACCTTGGAAACTCTCTGTATGATGGGGACAGATTTCCCTTCAACAATCAGATGAAGGCTCATGCGCATCGAGAGAAGTGTGATTTCGTTTTACGAACTAAGAATCTGGGGCGCAAAAAAGAGTATGACTAGGTCATAGCTAAAACCGGCGAGACCAGACCTAAATGCATGTCGTGCTTCAACTTCGCCGCCGTTCTGCGCCCGACGAAATCTTAAACAGGCAAATGCCGCATGCCCAAACGAAGCCATGCGTTCAAGTCATCAAAACCCACAGAGACCTAAAGACAGTGAAGAGCGGCCACAAAAGAGAGAGAGAAAGAGAGAGGACAACTTACCCTAAAGAGTGGAGAACTGAGCTGAACTGAGGCTAACTTCGCATCCCCCGCAGTTCAAGCTGCCGAGCCTCTGACAATGAAGCCACACCCACAGATCCACCCAATCCCGTCGATTCCACCCCGGATCTCTCACTCAACCACTCCCATTCCCACTCCCCGTTTCAGAACGGAGTCCAAGAGCGGAAAGAAAGCAATGCGATGCCTCCCGAGCTCTCTGTCTCTCTCTCACTCTCTCTCCCTGTCGCACACAGTCTCCTGACGAGACGGAAAGCCTGTCAGGAAGGAGCCGACGGCAGCGCTCGGGAGGAGGGCGAAGGACGTCGAAACAGGGGAGAACCAAGCCTCCTCCTCGCCTCCTCCCCAAACCCCACCTTCCCCGATCGTTACTAGCTTTTTAACCAGGCTTTTTATCTTAGTTTTCTGAGTTGCCACTCCACGCCAGCCAGCAGCGGCGGTGCCCGGCGTGAGCCCGCCATTATTTTACTTAAAAGGAAAGGCACGGCACAGTGATTGATACCCCGATCCATCCATCCACTCCGCCCCCACCTCCCTCCCTGCCCTAACCCGCGTCACGCAGAACCCTCTCGAATCTTCCCCCTGGACAGTCGGAGTGGTCGTGGGAGTGGGTCGTGGGGAGGGAGTGCGGGGTCCACTCCTTGGATCCTTTTTTCTAATAGGCCCTGCGAGTTGCGAGGTGCGAACCGAGCCGGTCGCGTCGACTCCGACCCGTGCCAAGGGAGGCGATTCGCGATTCACGATTCCCGATTCCCTTCCGGCCTGCCCGTGTCAGCAGAGGACAGCGCTTCAGTCTAGGCAGAGTACGGCGAAGCACCAATAGATATGATGAACCTTGGATTCAGTCGAGGAAGCCCGGCCGATCCGGACCGAGCCCGTTCACGTGACTCGGGCTGGGCCGATCATTTTTCTATAAATCTTCGATAAAGAAACCGACGTGCACGGTTGTCACTTGCCCGGCGTTAGGTAGTTCCGTTTATGATTCGCCCTAAATTCTCTATGACGTCATTAAGTGGTATCCGTACGCGTCAACCATTGGGCCGGGCCCAGCCCGCGTTGACCTAAGCTCCCGCCCAATATGACGTCATCCAGGCCCGGCCCAACCATGCTGGTCTCGAGAATGGCCATCCAGTTGGGCTTGGTCCTGTTTGGAGGGCCCAATATAGGCCCAAATATCTCACAATTAGACGGCCCATTAAGGAAGGCCCGTCGGCCACAGGCTCTCGGTGAGCCTGACGGACTCTTCACGTCCTTCTCAACGCGAGCCGAGGCCACCAAGCACCCAGTGACTGATCCCGGCGCATCTTGCTTGCGAGATTCCCTGATCTCACGTTCGGCATGACGGAGCCATCGGTCGCAATACTTCAGTGGACACTTGTGGGCTACCTTTCGATGGAGCTCATGCTTTCTAGTGGTAGGAGGCGACTCCGTAAAGCAGGAGTAGAGAAAGGGAGGAATAAAGGGTGGGAGGGAACCGCAAAGGAAATCATAGCTCGATAATGACATGGTAAGGAACCGTGATGGTTCCCGACTGGAGAGCGGGAGGGGTTTCCTCGGAATTAACGGAGAGAGGATTCGAACGAGACAGCCGCGTGACTAGTGGAGCAAAAGGGGGGGGGGGGGGTTTATTTAGTGGCGAAGACCATTGAACAAGCTTTGCAAAGCTAAGTGCAGCACAATGGATTATGCTTTTTTATGAATATGTTTGGATATCACATGCTTTCGATCGTATCAATCCCACTTTTGCTCTATGAATCCGTGCACTGAGCGGGCTCATATGCGAGTTAATCTTGCATAATAAAGCCAGGATTTACGGAACCTGCAGGATGGGGAAGAGCCTGTTCCTAGAGGATTCTGGGAGCGGCCCATAAGCGTGCCGGGTCTGGTTTAATTGTTTTAAGAGTTTGATTCTAAGACCCGGCATTGAAAAACATAGTCTGGCCGGGGATTCGTTTCTACGCGAGGCTGGAAGAAATATTCAATTGCGCCGCCACGGCCCCAGATGTCTAAAGACTATTCAAAGGTCCACGAGATGCTGACCGAAATGAGAGGCCGGAGGTTTGACTCGTAAAGGTGCGGACAGCCCGCCGCTGGTTTTAAGGCCCACATCGTGGACCAGCACAGGCCTGCGGTCGCTTCTGGAAAGCGATGTTCGGGGTCGCAATCCTAGGCGGCTCACGCACGATAGAATGAAGAAAGACAAAGAGAAACCGTAGGAGCGGTCTCAGGGAAGGCTAATCATGCAGGAGTCAAAACACTATCCCGTACACTACTACTACCGCTAGTGGCTATGATAATGCCCGGTCAAGGGTTCTACAGGTTCGTGCTCGTAGGAACTCGGCATGCTCGCTCAGCAATGGATGCCCAGATGCTGGATAAGGATCAGAAGAGCCTGAATAAATAATATTATTATCGATGTTCTTGGTATGGCGCAAGAATGCTAAAGGGGATCTTCTTTTCGTTAGGTGGGTGCGCATCATCGATGAGCCCGTTTTATAATCGGATCATAGGACCTTATAGGATAGAGATCAATGTTTTCTGTCCAATGATATAACTGAGGTATGTACTGACTGCTTTATCTGTGGAAACTCTAGGAGTTGATTCAGTTCATCTTACGATACTGAACCAGACTCGAACCATGTACAGTGCCTAAAATAAGCCAGAATTCGCCGGCGCTGGACTCGTATTCTGCCGTTTTGACTTTCTACCTTCGGTTATTTTTGTTTGACTTGCTTGTTTATCCTGTATTGGAATGAATATCTTCCCACTGGGCATTGACACATAGATAAACATATTTAAATGCGGGAGAGAGAGAGAGAGAAGGCGGGAGAGAGAGAGGAAAGCACAATAACCTCTTCACATCATCTAACATAGGCAGCAAGCAGTGTTCAAGTGGACTGGGCGTGTGTCCCCGTGCGCGTGTAGAAGAGAGGAGAAAGGTCAGCATGACCTCTGCTCAACATCGAATAACATGGGAGGTAGGATAATCTCAAATCAGATCAGGAGACGTCTGAGAGGGGAAACCCCGGGGGATGTAACCTCGTGGAATATAAGAGCATGAAACAGATGGAACTCTCTATTTTCCAGGGAATATTTTATGCAGTCATATGTCGTTGCCTAGTCTTATTCGGACAATGATCACATTTTATTCAGATTTACGCCCTGCCCCCTCCCACCCTATTTTGTCCGAAGATCCCAGAGTTGTGGGCTCAGCGTTTTCGCACAAAGAAGAGACTTCCGACACCCAACCTTCTACCAATCGGAATTCTTGATTCCGTCGAAAGCTTCCTTACGCCAGCTGTCATCGAAACTGAGATGTTGGGTTTGCCTAAGTAGTTGAGGACTCGGTCAATAGAGTAACCATGCGAGTAGAATTTGGTAATTCTTTTATCAAGGTAATGATTTCACAAGCAATTGTGTCGGACAACCTGGAAACGTTTTCCTCATAATATCACACACGTAAATTGACTTCGGCATAATCCAAATTCGGTATCCTATTCCACTTCAAAGACGTAAGATTTATTACACTTTAGAAGAAACTCAGAGTAGCGTTGATGGGTCGTATGGTCGTAATACCTGCCTTGGTCAACATTTTGATACGGTCCGGCCCAGAAACTTGGAGTCAGTTGTTCTTATCACATTATTCTGTCGCAATCGCTCGCCTCGCTCTGCCACCTGAACCGATTTGACCGTGTTTTCTCTCACAATCGGGATGGTTTTGCGAGCTTCACAAATGTTCTTGTAACCCCTCACATCCAATCGCTGCCCACATCTGCCTACCCAGCTATCCACCGATCCACGTAAATACCACTGTCTGGCCTCTACCTTGTCCCGATTTTCCCTTTTTCATGTCTTAATCTCATTGAGGCATCTGAGCATCTCAGTTATTTTATTTTATTCTCATTTTCCCTTAATTCTCATTTTATTCTCTCCCATCTGAGTCGTGGCAGTCTGCGTGGATGTCGTGAGCGAAACGATTGATATTTTCCTTACATCCTCTGTCCTGTCTTTGAGTCTTTCGCGCCTTTTTCCACGTCTCAGATGCCCGCGGCACTTTCGCGGTAGGTTCGAGCGGGTCATCGTCACTTCGGTCAGCATCAGCGTGTTCCAAGTTATGGGTACCCTTATACTCCACGTTTGATCCTGTGTGAGTTCACACACATCATCTGGAGAACGTTAGACGACGACCAATGGATGCATGTGGAGGCCATCGTGGCGCGTCCTCGAGTGCCCACCGTGAATCCGAGCCGTTCATTTAAGAGCCATTAATCTTTTGGTGCTGTGACTTTGTAATCACGTCCCCAGGGAAAGCCAACACCGTTCTCCTCTCACCTCCGCCACCCGTTTGATCTTCTGTCACGACCTTAGCAAGGTCTTCCTGAGGATTTGCGGTGGTGCTCGTGGTTGTTGATGGCAATTCATGGAGCTTCTGGTCCTCTGCATTTTATTCGGCGAGACGGAACACGATGTGGCGGTTGAAGAATTGATCGGACTCCCCCCCTCCATGACGACTGACATTCATTATGAACCTTTTATTCGTCGGTCTACCCCCCCCCCCCCCCCCGGGCAAGGTCTCCCCAACGCGGGTGTCACGCTCAAATATCCGCAATCCCTCCCTCTCTCTCTCTCTCCCTCCCTCCCCCCCCTCTCTCCCTCTCTCTCCCCCACTCCCCTAATTCGCACATCCCTCCCTCTTCTTCTTTCTCCCTCTCTCTATTCTCTCTACTTTCTCTCTCTCCACCACCCCCTCCACCCTCCCGTGCCTACCCTCAGTGATTTGGTAGAGGAAATGAGACCTCGTCGCACACGTCAGGCCCGCGACAACCTATGACAACCACGTGTTCTCCTGAACGCGGCCGCTAAGTCCAACTTTAACCATCTGACAATATTTCCACCGCCGCTATTCCCCCAGCTGCGCAGTCAGAATATTCTGTGGTGATACCGCGAAGAGGGAGGGAGAGAGAGAGAGAGAGAGAGAGAGAGAGAGATGATCTTACCAGGGTTTATTCGAGATCCATCATCCGATTGATTATCCTCACCAGAGGGCGAGCATCGTCTCCCGATTGAGGCGCGCACACCACGGCCATCCATTTATTTCACCAAATTAATCAGACCGTGTAACAGGGTCAGCAGCAATCGAGTCCAAGTCGCACCTGCCAGCCCAGCACGGGTATTCGGAGGAAAACAGGGTCAAAGCGTTGAAGAAAATGGATTGGGCGCCTTCCGCGGTAACTTGAGAGGAATAAGTGGTAGTGAGTCGCGGACGACACGTGTCAGAGATCTGAGCGCAATACGTCACCCATCTGATGTCATGTCGTTAAGCTGACCGATTGTCCCCATCCCGTCCGTGGAGAGCACTTACGACCAGAGAACCTTGCCGAGAGGATACCTCCCGTCCTGCCCCTATCCAGAATTGCCTTCGCTTAGGGACAAAAATCGGCGGCCATATAACCAAGACGGCCGCCTCCTCTACCAGAAGTTTTGATCCCCTCGCGCTCCCTCCTCCGTCTTGCCGTTGCTCCATTTTTTCCCTCCCCCGTCGTACGACCTTCGTACCAGGACCTCCTCCTGCTATTGATAATTCGAGAGAGAGAGAGAGAGAGAGAGAGAGAGGAATGACGAACCCGGAGGCGCAGCTGCCGCCAGGCTTCCGATTCCACCCGACCGACGAGGAGCTCATCCTCTACTACCTGAGGAACCAGGTAATCTCGCTGCCGTGCCCGGTCTCCATCATCGCCGAAGTCGACATCTACAAGTTCAATCCGTGGGATCTACCTGGTGAGAGGGCATCGACCTGCGCCGCGGACGGCCATCTTCTTGTTTCCTCTCTTCCTTTACGTGCTCTCTGAACGACCAACGCCGCGGGCGGTGTCTATATTTTTGGTCACAGCAAAGGCGATGTTTGGAGACAGGGAGTGGTACTTCTTCAGCCCGAGGGACCGCAAGTACCCCAACGGGATGCGCCCGAACCGGGCGGCGGCCTCCGGCTACTGGAAGGCCACGGGCACCGACAAGGTGATACTGATGTCGGGCCCCCAGAAGGAGAACATTGGGGTGAAGAAGGCCCTCGTCTTCTACAAGGGGAGGCCCCCCAAGGGTGTCAAGACCAACTGGATCATGAACGAATACCGCCTGGTCGACTCACCTGACGCAAAACCCAACAGGAGGCACACCAAGCACCTCGACTCCATGAGGGTGAGATACCCGTTATTTCTAATCTCGCGTGGTGTCCGAAATATAGTGAACCACCCTGTAATTGATCCATGCATCACTCGAACCCTGGAACGTAGTTTGACGTACTTACAGAAATTTCGACCTTTAAAAGAACAAACGCTTATTAATATCTTCCGTGTCTCCGATATTTGCAGCTGGATGATTGGGTACTCTGCCGAATTTACAGAAGGCCCAATGGTGGGCCCGTCTCATCATCCAGCGAGGACTGCTTCGAGACCAATCCCCAGGACTCGCACTTCCCTGTGGGGCCTTGGGCGGCTCCTGCAGAGGCTGACGTCAAGCTCCCGAAGTCTTTCTCTAGCGAACTGCTCCATGATGCGGACTACTCTGTGTTATCTCGGCTACTTTATGAAAATCAGCTGGGGATCTCCACCCCAGAGCTCAGTTACCATCTGGGTCACGCCACTCTGAACGGCCAGAGCCTTCCCCACGCTGGAGAAGACAACTCCGTCGACGTCCCGGGGGAGTCCCCTTCTGTCATCGGAAACTGTCAAAAGCGCCAGAGAACGTCGGCAGACTATCTAGGGGCGGTTGGCGCCTCGTCCTTGGATCAGCCGAAGAGATGCAATGGTGCATGCAAGAGCTACACCGCCTCCGCCTATCAGATGGATGAGAGTCCTCCTCGTTGCAGCGTTCTCACTCAACCGTTTCTACACCAAAACATAATGTTGACCTCCAACCTAGGATTTCAGTGAACTTCTTCGGGGTGTGAGTAAGGAAAAAGGAGATCCAAAAAAAAGAAACACAGAGAAGCTTGTTTGATTAGTTATCCGGGTCCCTCTCCGCACAGCAGAAATTGTACAGGGTTTCCTATAATATAAATTCAACGGGCATGTGAAGCTTGATGGGGTTTCAAAAAAGAACGGATACCGTGAGATTCAGATGAACGACATCGTGGGTGGATGAAGTTTATCCCTTGGATAATGTAAGAAACTGGAATTAGAGTAGTCGCTGTATTGATTGGATTTGAATCGGTTTTGTGGCTTTTCTTACTATCTTCGTATTTAATAAGAACTAAGGGGTTATCTTAGCGCATCCAGACGTTCAACTCACCATTAATTGCCAATAATTAGAGAAGATATTTCAATTAACCGTTTCAGTGAGGGAATATTTAAATTTCATCTCGTGTGAAATATAAAATGCGTGCGATATAAGATAAAACCATGCATCCTAAAATTGAACTAATGAATGACGGTTCAAAACCACATCACAATAAATGAGTCGGATACATCCATATAATTTATTTACATCTTATATCTTAGCAAATATGGGGTTTTGATTCCTATGAAATAATACTAATCAACTCTCCCCACGATGCCGTTAAGATTATGCAACGCGATGGTCTGGACTGTGTATCGGCATGTGTGCTATTTGCGTACAACTTAAAGTTTTGGCATCTATATGTAGTTCATGCGTCTTGACAGGGTCGCCCCCCAGCCAACAACAAGCTTGTGAGAGGCTACATATTACTTTATTAAACCGACCTTTCGTCCTTACGGAGACAATCTGTTTATGGATAAATCCCTCTGTATTTTCGATTTGATTATGAAGTTTTACCGACTACTTGATCCTTGAGATTTAGTCTTTCGACTACAGAAGCATGACTAATACGCTCAGAATATTTTCTAGCCCAGTAGTCTATGCTATATAAAGACCGAGGGATGTGTTAGTCATTCACCTGCATAAATCTATGGAACATCGGGTTTAATTGGGATAAAAGTGATGGAATATGCCGTATGAGCTAAACGCCAAGGTTCAGGTAGTTTGTACCACCACCATCTATTGCGTGCTCGCTCGTCCTTCGCGGATATGTTGCACTCCACGAGAGCTCAAAGTGCGTATTCCAAAGGAATGTATGCCGAGAGGCCTTCGCGACGCGTCTAACAAAAGCAAGACTTTCAAAGCCAGTGAAGGAGGTCCCGAGGAGGGCTTTGAAAATTACCAACAGCCTGGTTCCCCTTCACGTGTTCTGCAGTCAAAGACCCGCCGCCAATCTTTATCTTGTCAAGTTTGACGTGGCTACGTAGCTACCATTCAAGATCGTAAGAAATCTCTGTTCCTCTTAAACATATGCTTAATTAACAAGTGCACTGTAGGTTCCACGGCCCACTGAATGCTAATTTTATCTCTTCGGTTGGGACGATAAGGATGAGACAAACATCCGGCTACAGTTACTTGTAATACGAATAGACTAAGACCAAACGCCCAGTGGGTCGATGAAAAGAAATTGCGAGGAGTTTACCTCGGCATCGACACCCAAAACTGGCGGCGGCGGCGGCGGCGGCGGCGGCAGATATGGACCCGATCGCATGTGGAGACTGTGCACTGGATCCTCTGCCTCCCAGACTGATACTTATCCATCTCTTAATCCTGCAACCGACGTCATAATAGAGGTAATCGACCACTCAAGTGGAGTTGAATTTGGGGGCGAACGAGTGATTCAACTAGCTTAGGACAAGGGTTCTCTATACTACTTTCATGTGGACCCGGCGTCATAAGAAGTTGCTCCTTCTCTTAATATACGTCGAATGGAGTTGAAAAGCAGGGCCATTATCAACTTAGGGTTGGTATCCATCAGGGCCCCTGAATACGATTTTGTTTTAAATCCCAAAGCACAGTAAACCTATGCATTATATTAATTAGCTTCAAGTTAAGCTCATATGGCGTGAACCTTTAAAGTAAGTTGTAATATATCGGAAATATAATGTAGACCAAAGTAGAGTAACAACGTCAAAGTTATGAAGCCAGGACATTTTGGAAACTTATCTGGCTGGGCATATTTGAGTGATGATACTGCCTTCCATGATACAGAGGGTCTCATCACGAATCCTCCAGGATCCGATGATCACTCCTGCTCTAGGATACACTACGTGGCGATTATCAGCCAATGGAATCCGCATCGTAGAATGACAGGGTATTTTTCTAATTTATTCGGGTTATTTGTACTTTTTGATTGTAGCTTACCACCATTGGGGTAACGGCAGAAAGTAGTGAGGCCCGCTCTTCGATTAGTTTTCGGAATTTGAAACATATTTTCTTCTCGTGGTGTTCGTCTCATGATTAACTACGCAGCCCCAACGCCCCCACATTCCACCTCCCATGTTCCCCACCCCCCCACATGTTCCTCCAAATAGAATTCTTAAGTCTGGCCATTAAGCTACACTTGTGAGTCGCCTTGGTACGTGGTCGCATGAGATTTACAAACGAAGAGATCGCCACCAGTAGATGGAAGACTGTGATTGAGGCTGCGGCGGCGACGACGCAGAAGCCCAGCTGTGAACCCACCGACGGCCTTGTGGCCACATCGTGGTTTCTTCGACCGGCGGCCAGCAGGGAATTGGTCACTCAGAGTGCAAAAGCTCGTGGTCCCGAATGTTAGTTCCTACGCCGATGTCATATCAGGAGATGCTCCTATGCCGGCGGCCGTCTGCCCGACCCGCCGCCGGCCTTCCACGTCGCCGTCGGCAAGTAATGACACGGGAGTTGGTGGGGAATGCAGGTGAAAACAGGAACCGTGGGGTGACGTTGATTTCCGCGAGAGAGAGGACAAGCCCTCTCGCCGCTCGATGCTGAACTAGGTGAACGTTATTTCCCGCATGTCGACGATGGAAGAATGAATCTACGGGAGGTGGACACGGATCGGCATTGTCGGCTAATATCTACGCGATGAATAACTATCGGACTAGATATGATGTACCTCCAGGTTACATTCACACGAAATTGCACGGCATTGCATTGATATCTTCAGACATCGGGAGCTTTAGAACAATTAATATGACTCGGGGACTTATTAATGCCTCTGAAAATACGGTGATATCTCAGAGAGGGTTAACTTCTTCTATCTTTCAAAATTCGCCAAACATAAGAACTGGGCAGGCGCCCTCTATCCAGTATCCAGAATGTTCATCCAACGGTGGGCCTGAGAGTTGTGGGTTTTCCCCGAATGTATCGCCCATCGGATCTCTCGCGTTGGACATTGGATCTGACGGCAGTCTACCGACCGCGGGCCGTGGGACCTGCGCCAGTGTTCCTGACGACGATTGTAATACTTTGAATGTTTTATGAAATAATTTATTAATATCTGCTTGATATGCATATATATATATATATATATATATTATTGTCTTTACTTTAATGCCTCCGACTTGGAGAGACAGACGCGCTGATTTTTCTCCTTCTCCCTGGTACCTTTCTCCCATATTTTCTCTCTTCCCTCGCTCCTCCCTGTTACTGTTCCTGGTTGGAGAGGAGCAGCAAGGTAGGGACGGAGATTAGGTATGATCGGCTTGCGACATTAGGCCTCTGGCAGCCCGCCCCCAAAAGTCGCCGAGTGGGCGGATAGCGGGCCGAGCTTAAGGCTTGAATAGGGCAGGTCATCGTCCAGGCATTAGGCCCGAATAGAGCAATCCGTTTGGTCAGAGAGGAGGCCCAGCAGGGTCAACCAGTTTAGCTGGGTATCGGGCCCGATTTGAACGGGTTCATGGGTTGGTTACGTGTCATACTCTTGGGGCATGAACCGGTGGTAGTGGCTGCTGTAGCCGTGGACTCCAACCTTGTTCTCTTGTATGGCGGATAGAGACTGATGACAAGCAAGAGTCCAAGCATTGAGCCTAAAGAACCCAGTGGCCTAATAATGCATAGAGAGAGAGAGATGAGAGAGAGAGAGAGGCCCTGTAAATAAAATTTTAGTATATTTTACCAAGTCACAATGCATGTTTTATCTTTCAAGAACAATGGTCAAATACAATTGAAGATATAATTTAACATGGTTAGAAGAATAGCCCAACCTTTCAAGTATGTGATTCCATTGTAAGATTCTCTTGTTATGTATTAATGCAATATTTAAGTCTTATTATTCAAAAACAGCTTTTCTCTGGAATTATTTTCCTTTGGTTAGTGTACATTATTTGTGATAATGTAGGGCCACCGATGATTTTAATAGAGTTTAATAGCCATTGATAAATATTAGTAAAATGAAGTATTGAATTGTGCACGATAGAAATGAATAAAAATATGATTACATTCTTAATCATGTGTGCATAATAATTCATAAATATAATAAAATAGTATAAATTCTGTGATAATGATGCTGTTAAAAAACGATAATAATTTACACTGATGTAAGTAAGATTAGAGAATGGATGTGAGGGTAGATGGGTGAAATCCTCTTAAACCCAATGTAGTAAAGTTGGATGTGTGAGCACTCTCATTTATTTTAAAATTGAAACTAAGCTCCCTCACTTGCTATGCTTGTCATGATTGGATACATGTTATTAAAGTCCAAAATGATGTCATAAATTGATATAAATATCACATATAAAATCGGAATGTAAAAACACCAAAATGTTAATTTTTAAGGAAAAGTAATATGAATGGGTTAATATTTCTATTTAATTGATGATTATTTATATACTACTTTACTAATCTATATCAATGGCATGTATTAAGATAAATTATTTTATTTTTTGATATTCATATTGTGAAAATGGCAGATAAGATTGTGTCATTAATTGTAGTGACTCGGTCTTTTCTCTCTAAATTGTAAAGGTTATTCTATATAGAGAATCATATGGTTGTATAGCTACTTTGTTGAAAGTTTTTACTTAAATTTATTATAATTAAGTAGAATATTCATATGTGGTTTTTTCCAATCAAAGACAAGTTTTACAAGCCATTTTGTGTAATTTGTGTTGATTATTTGTTGATTTTTGATACGTGTGAATTTGTCATATGTTGTCCTTAATCGTGATATCTTGCCTCATTAAGTTGTCTGAAATAAGTCAGCATCAAAATATTGTCAGTGGGGTCATATGGGGAGGTCATGACATTGCGAGATTGTCAAGGTCAATATCAAGGAGATGGACTATCATCTATGATGGGAAGAATTGTTGAATTGACAGGGCGAAAGGGTTGTTTATTCTAGCTAATTGAATGCTTTTATAGGCGGCCCTTGGGCATCAAAAGGGATAAAAGGCATATGCTGTAAAGTGTAGAAGAAAAAAATGGAAGAACAATGAGCGACATGACTCAGTATTTATCACACAAGTTTATGCTTGTTTATAACTTATTTTTCTCGATGCACATCTCATCATCAATTCTTCAGGATTTACACTAGTTTCCCTAAATTTGGATGAAGTCACTTATCTCAAAGTTTTTAATCTTCCTTGAATATTTATGGCAAAGAGTACTGGATAAGGATACATTTGTATTTTTTCTTTTCAACTATTTATCTAATGGTACCAAGTGATTCAAATTTTGTTTTAGCTAAGTGAATCATTCCATTTTAGACGTAGAAACCTTGTTTTCGTTGTCGATGTGCTAAAATTGCGATCCAGTATAAAACACAATCAAGTGATAGTGAATTGTATAGGTGTGTTTCCTAGCAAAATATACTGCTATTCTTCTGAAACTCGTCTTTTATATTTTTTTATCAGTTCTTACCCATCTTTGTTACCTTGACTGTTTCATTTACCTACTTTCTTCAACCATATTTTTTGATTGGACGTTCTTGCCGGTTAGGCGTTGTGGTTCCAGGGTCTTAGCCGCACCTGACGTCGGATGGGAGATGGGCCCACTTCGGGGGACATTAATGGCGAAAGAGATGGAATCTAGGGCGGCGGCGAGGTTCGTTGCTTATTTACTAGGTCAACGTTGGTTGCCGGCTCCGTTGTAGTCATCTCTTGGGTGTCAGCGACGAGGCACGCGGAGAACGAGCGAGTCAAACCCCCGGCGCGAATCTCTCTCGCTGGTCTCATCTATCCACGGCAGTGGCCATCCAAAGGCTTCATGTCGGTGTTTATCACTGACGGTGAGACTCCGAATGTGAACGGAGAGGTGGCTCACAAACGGTTGTTACCCAGCCCAATAATGCGGCTCACTCGATCCCCAGCTTCTCAGCTTCCCCGCTTCGGCCCGCCGGTCGTCACTGTTCACTCACGTGTGTGGTCGTCTCCCCCAGTGAGCCATGACGCACCACGTCGTGCAGCGCCGGCCCCACTGCCGTTAGAGCCTTGCCCACCGACCAACCTCACCGGGAGGTCCTCAGCCCGGCGCCTCCTCTGAAATTATCAATGTTTACATTATCTTGATCTCCTCTTATATCGACACTTATCATCGGGAGCTCCGGGTTTCCCGACGGCAGCCTGGCGAAATTCGTCCCCTCGCGATGGAGATGGGACACAGGCGGCTCTGCCAGGATGGAAAACGCGGAGTTGATTCTCGTACTCGTGAGACAAGATGGCTTGCCACGATGATCGGGTCAGAGTTCTCCCGCTGGAGAACAGCTGGCAAGCTCCTCCTAGTCAAATACTTTGACACTGAAGGGGTCCTGTTTTGATGATCTTGCCCCTTCATGAGGTCTTCAGCGCCAGCGAAGGCGGCCGGCTCCCCTGCCCTAATGAAGCAATGAAATGTCACGCAGCAACGTACTCGATGCAGTGGAAGCATTAATACTGGGCATGTCCCCGCTAAAATTTTCATCTTCCTTCCTCTGGATTGGGTCCACAGCAAAAAGTGGGAGACGCGTTGGGACAGTTGTCGCCAACTTTCATCTCTCTGGTATCCCAGCCGGCTGCCTTCACTGGCCCCAAGTTCGTCTTTCCATGCACAACCTCTCTCTCTCTCTCTCTCCTCTCTCTTTCTATCTATCTATCTTTATCTATCTATCTATTTATCTCTTACTTCTCTATGTACACACAAGCGCGTTTAGAGGACTATGATCAGAGCTTGAACCCGAAGAGGTCAAGATCGTTTCCCATCTCCGAGCTTAAAGCTAATTGTAAGCTGTAAATCTCGATGCTCCTCACGCTCTAATCGCCCCAAAAACCACCCCTTTTGTTAGACCTCTTTGATGATCCTCGATCGGAGGAAGAAGCCCCCTTCGTCAAGTGCCGGGTTAATAATTCACCCGCTGCGTACTGCCATGTGACCATCGCGTCACCGCCAGCTGCCTCACCGCCCGGAATGTTGCACTGTTAGCCACCGAGCGATTTATGCACCATACTCGCGTCGGCACGTGACACCGCCTCGTTCTCCGGCCCGTCCTGTATCCTCTCCTCGTGGTCTGCGTCTCCAGCCACTGAAATCCTGATGACGCCATTGATGCAGACCCCGCCCCTCCCCGATGCCATATCTCTGATATGGACAGTTCGGCTCGACTAACTTGGTCCAGTGAAGCACACCGCGGCTCAAAGATGAAGCACCTTTCGCATCCCATATCGGATTAGTTCCTCCGTTATCTACGCGGAGAGGCGGAAAGGGACAGGCTCCTGTCCGGCCAAGGGAATAAAGAGATCGGCCTCATCGGACGGCGGTGGCTTCGACGGTGATGCGTGGCGTGTTTCAACGGTGGGCGGGTCAGTGGGAGAAGGGATGGGCTGGCTGCTTCGGTCATGTCCCTGGCTGATGTCAGCTCAAGAGAACTATCAACTCGATAACCGGGTCAACACAAGAGGGAGGGGTAGTTTTAGTTAGGCATCTCGCCCAACGCGGCCGCGCCGCCCGCCCCCCTTCAGCGTCCTCGCGACTCGCTCTGTCCCAAAATATCTATCCTCTTAGCCATCTCCAACCCCATCAATATATATAAAATAATCAAAACAATGTCCAAGAAGTTGGTAAACGCGTGCCGCGCTCTCGGCCATAGCTGACGACAGGTACAGTGAGACCCTCAACAGCCCCATAACCTTAAATGTAAGGGTTCCCTTGGGTTATTGACGGCAGGACAGATCACCGAAACAGCGCGGCAAGGGAAAACCGAAAACAGATGAACCACCTTCGTGAAGCTTACTTCTTTTTCTAGTCACCAGGTACTCCAAAACCTAATCGGGCCAAAGTAACGTCTTACATAAATGAAGAAACTGACCGGGGCCGTCTTAATGTTTCCGTCGAAGGATGAATACAATCCGCCAAATCCTTAAGTGGTTGGGATATTCTGCGAATAAATATCCAACAAAGTTCAATCGCTTTCCCTCCCATTTGACGTCAACAAGTCTTCTGTGAAAAAAATACTAACTTTCTACCGATCAGCCAGCTCTTCATTAACTCCTAAACATCACGCGGTAATGCTCCCTCCTCGTCTTGGTTTGACGAACGATCTTCTGACCCCGCAAAACCACACGTGCAAGTGAGGAAGTTCCGTCAACCCTGAATGGACTCTCGAGAACGTCGTTCCTGGACGCTGGTAGCCCTTTGAGTCCTACGTCGAATGGGGAATGGCCGTTTAACGAGAGGTTTGAAGGACTTCTTCCATGGATGGACAGAGTGGGGGCAGTTCAAACTTTCCCATCTAGTCATTCCGGCTCTAAAACTCGGCATACGGGTGACGAGGAAGAGGGGGGGGTATGTGGATTGAACGTGCCGTCCTATAAAATCCGCCGCGTAACGTTAGGAATGTCAAAGGGGAGGGGAGGTTCAGAGCTCGAGATAAGACAAGAAGATTTCCCTTTCAGGAGCACCCAATGGGCGGCGGCGTAAACCACGCCTTCGGACGGCACGCCGAGCCCGATGGATATTACGGCGAGATTCATCAGAAAACAAGAACCGTTAGCCTTCTCCTTCGTCTGAAGGAAGAGGAAGGTCTCAAAGGGGAGGAAGAGATACAACCTGTGAGCCGGTTTAAAACTTAGAGAGCCAGTCCAGCTTCTTTCTTCCAAGATATTCCGTTTTTGTAGATCTTTTAAAATCCATGAACGAATATACCTCAGGAAAAGTGTTCGCCGTTCTTCAAGGACCCCATTTGTCAAAGGGCAGTAAAATGCTGCCCGTGGACCATCTCACCCGGAGTAGTCGACAGAAAGGGTGTTTACAAAAGAGACGATTAAGACCTGGACAACGGTAGCAATTTCCTATTGGTTATAGTCAATAAAAAAATACCATTAATATCCGGGAGGAAGCTTCTCGGGAAGTGCCTTGGGTCCCAAGGTTCTTTATGTCTGGGGTCCCCCGGCGAACTCTATTTAGATCGAGCGTCTTACCTCCGTACCTTCTTTCTAACTCTCCTCTCGAGATTTCGCGGGGCACTTTCCTCGGATTACTGTACGTATCCTTTTCTGATTCTCTCTCTCCCTTCCCCTATCTCTATCATTTCTTCTACTTTCGTTCTGCAGATCGTCTTGCTCTCCTGTTCTGGGGTATCCGACCTTTCGCATGTGTCCTCACGGAGAATTGGAATAATGATTGGGTTCCCATTTGCAGATATCCTTTCAGGTTCTCAAGCTTCTGCTGTTCGTAAGAGGCGATTTGAGTGGCTACAGGTGCAACGCAGGAAGCCCCCATGGGAGACAACTTCATGGACTTGCCTCCTGGTTTCAGGTTCCACCCAACTGATGAAGAGATTATAACTCATTACCTCCGAGAGAAGGTCATGAACAATATATTCAACTCTATAGCCATAGGGAAGCAGATTTGAACAGATGTGAACCGTGGGATCTTCCAAGTAAATTTCCCATGAAACATTCACTCTTGTATCATTCATCTTTTGCGATTTTTCTTTCCAATCGTCGTCCTTGATGTCATGCATGACGCTGCATAATTTCCAGGCAAGGCGAAGATGGGGGAGAAGGAGTGGTATTTCTTCTGCAAAAGGGACAAGAAGTACCCAACTGGAACGAGGACGAATAGGGCCACGGAATCTGGATACTGGAAGGCCACCGGAAAAGACAAGGAGATATTTTACAAGGGAAAGTCTTCTCTCGTCGGAATGAAGAAAACCCTTGTGTTCTACCGGGGAAGAGCTCCCAAAGGACAGAAAACCAACTGGGTGATGCATGAATACAGACTTGAAGGAAAATTCTCAGGCTACGACCCTCCAGGAACCTCCAACGTACTTCCCCCCTTCCTCTTCAAATGATTCCATCTTTCCACTCCGCAACGGCATGAATAATTCTCAGCCTTTTGTGATCGCAGGATGAATGGGTTGTCTGTAGAGTGTTCCACAAGAGCACAGGTCCAAAGACGAGACCGACACCTGAGCTAGAAAGAATCGACTCCTTTGGAGCGTTGCTCTCGTCTGCAGATGATCGCTTCACCTACAACGGCGATGGCAGGGATGTCAAAGCAATTTCCACCGCCATGTTAAATCCTTCCTATCTGGCCTCTACCGTGCCAATGGAGTACCCTCGAGATCCACAGAGAGACTTCTTTACCAACAATAATGGTGAACTCAACTCCGGCCTCCCATCCCAAGAGGTCATTCTCTACCCGCAAGGAGCCACCGGCCTTCCTGGCCATCTATCCCCCTCGTCGGGCAACGCCGGCTACATGCACCAGGAAATGAATCCCGGCTTTGCTTCTCAAACAACAGCAACTGCATTCAGGAGTCACACCAAGGTGGAACAATACTCTAATCAATCTTTCGTAAGCGCTTCACAGGACACGGGGCTGAGCACTGATATGAACACAGAGATATCGTCCGACATCTCGAAGCGTGATGTCGGCGTCTCTCGGTCATACGAAGATCCACATTATCCCTCCTCTTCGGCTGCTCCGGCGGACGATTTCGTCAGCTTCTGGGAGTTCTGAAGGTGCTTGAAGATATCTTGTGCATCAGTCCCCTTTATTAGGGACTGATTTCTCTTTGGAAGGTCCCTGAAAGTGAGTGATTTGTCCTTCTGATATTCTTACTGTATATACTGCTTGAGCTGTTTACACATACAGATTACATGTTACTGTACTTTCTGCAAACGGAAAATATATAGGAACAAAGGGTAGAAAATTTCCAGAGCATCATTCAGATTTATTGATACTCTACTGTTCATTTTCTGGACTCCTTGCTGCCCACCGTCTCTTCTTCGCTTCCTAACACTTCACCTTTCGATTAAACTGCTGCTCTTCTGATTCTGGATCTACTAACCTTTGACGCACCATTGCCTAACTATGTTAGATATTCGATTCTCTCATCTTGCTCTTAATACTCTGGTTAGATGTTATGTTGTCCCATCCGAGTTGATGTGTCTCTCATCACTCATAGAGGACCCTTCTTCGCCTGCATCTGGTGGACAAAATTCAATTACTCCCTTCTCTTTATGACGCTGATTGTTCGTGAATTTGGAGCCATGCCGTCCTTTTACTCTTCTTAGTGAAAGAACCAATTCTATGCATCCAGAGATATTCATGAGTTTTTCCCGAACCATTCACCGCTTTAATGGATAGGCAGGCTGGATCTCTGCATTCCCTGTGGTGCTAGTCAAGTAGGAAACTAGTTTCCATGGTTCCGGGCTCCACTTGTGGCGTTCCTGATACTCCTTCATGAACCATCTTGCTCAAGCTCTTGGTTCCCGGTGCACGTGGCCTGTGCTCCAACACCAATCCGCCAGCCATCTGCCCGAGCGGAGAGACCTTTCAGTTTTGGATGGGGTCCATTGAAAGATCGATATCTCAGAGAGAGAGAGAGAGAGAGAGAGGAATAACATGATCACAGCATACGAAAGATGGGGCTTCTGGCGCAACTAGGAAAGAGTAAGTTAAAAGGGTGAGGTCAGGATAACTAAAAAAAGAGAGAAAGTGGAGAGTGGTTCATGTGAATCGATAGCCACGTCTCATATTCAACGCAGAGAATGTCAAGCTTCACCGTGAAGATAGAAAGGAACGAGCTTTGCGCCAGTTCGTCTCCTGATATCCAGCAATAACAGCTGAGAGCGGGATATGGTTGTCGCGCAACACGCGCCCACATGTGCTACCGATCAGAGCTCCTTGGCTGGCACGTGCTAGACCCTTTATGACAGACTTGTCCCCGAAGACTTGCTACTCATGCATTTTCTGCACGGAAAAAATAACCTCTCCGTGGGTAGGTCTAGATGTGTGCTGACTACCGTCGAAGATTTCCTCGATTTGTATTTAAAATACATGATGAATAAAGTGGACGTCAAACAAACTTCTATGTCTAACATTAAACGAAACTGTGGCCATTTAAAGTAAATCTAACCCATACGAACCTTATACTGTGTTTTGAATATTCAACAGGCAGCGAGGAGCATTCTGAAAGAGACTCGTTCGGGTTACCAGGAACTGATCACTTGATCTACGACGAAATCTAATCGATTTATAATAGAGATATCCATGACCCATGTGTCGACACAGTTTTTTTATCGTCTTGAGATTCAAAGCTAATTCGAGACAGGAATTTAACTCAAAATCGCACCATAGCCTCTATCCCGGCTAAGAGTCAATAGGGTCTCCACCAAAAAGAATATTCCACTCTTATTTTATGATCTAATCGTATCGAAATCACTCATTGCTAAGATATTATAACTCTCTGTATTTAACTCTTTATTAAATATCGAACAGGTGTATACCATAAATCCGGTTTGGCCCCGAGCTCATAAAATTGCTTAATTTCATGACCTTGTATTCACAGTCTGCAGGTTCCACGAGAAAGAAATCATTTTCGTAGTTAATGACACGCTTATTCTAGCTGGGAAGGAGAATCTAGGTCGTGTGATGAGATGGGAGCATCGTACTATGCGAGACTAATTACCTGTCCACGAAACAGTAGTCTTCCACAGGCACGCATACGCAGGATAATTAAGCTGGTGCTGGTGTCTCCAAGACTCTTCACATCTCCAATCAGAAGGTTGCAATTCTAATCTTGCTTCCAGGAACCCTTTCTAGTCATTTAATGTCGATGATCTGTTGTTTAGCTACGTCTGGTCACGGGCGGAAGAAAGTATAGACTCCGGCACGACCCAACCTATTCAGAGCGGGGGAATCAAAATTAATCCCGAACATTTGATGGCTTGTAACTTGCAAAACTGAGAATCCATTTCTCTTTTTAATTTATCCTCTTACGATGATTCACGTCACATCTCTCTCTCTCTCTCTCTCTCTCATCTCTAGAACTATACAGAAGGCTGGATCGGACAAGCCCAGGGTTTTTTCCAAGTTTATCTAACTAGGGTTTCTTTGAAACGTGTAAAAGACGCTTCGGTAGGGAGACTGGGAAAAGTCAACGATACAGGGGAAAAGTCAATGAGGTATCAGATTTTGAGGTTCAACGCACTTCCAAAATATGTGAATGTACCGCCGCTGACTTTCTGATGAGACTTTTTCCCACATTTACCTGCCGCAAAAACAGGAGAACCATTTACACTGGTCGTACAGTTTGGCCGCAACCTTTCAGTCGTTGCGTTCTCAGAGTGGAATTACGGGTAGCCCAATGCGAAGGTTGAGGCTGAATACCATCCCCACACATCTGACAGGCCGTGCATGAGCTGTGTTTTATTTTCTTAACAAGGGCTTGTTCCAAACGATGACCTTAAGAGGAAAGGAGATGATATTGTACCGCTTATAAGGAATTAATTCGACATTGCAGTATCCTGAGGAAAATAGAAATGGCCTGAAGGTTTCCACAAGTAAAGGAATTAGAAGTTCCGTTTCAATCACATTATTCTTCATATAAACAAAGAGAAAACGTATCGTAACTCGAACTTCTGCAAGTTTCGATCTCGTAACTAGGGCCGAAAAATAATTTTCTTGGAGTAACCCAGACTGGTTTTCATCCGAACCAACGCAAGGCTTCGATAATGTCTGTGTGGAAGGATGATGTGTAGCCTCCAGGCATTGGGTGTCCTACATGAGTGAAAGCCCCTCTCTCCTCTCTCTCTCTCTCTCTCTCTCTCTCTCCTCCCCCACTTCTCCTCCACCCTCTCCCCCAAGATACTTTTGAATAGGTCTGACCTGGAGCCATTGCTTGAGTCTGACCAAAACCTCGTAAAGGACAACAAAATCTGAGGGAGCTTGACAAGGCGTGGCCTGAGTTGCCTCGTTGACACTTCTAATCACTTAGACGTTTTATTCTTCGGCCGTAGTCGCTAGCACAGCGATACAGCATCGGCCTTCATTTGTTTAGCCTTTCTACTTAACGCAGAATATTCGGTCACGACTCTTAAGTCCGCGCGTTCAGAGAACATTCGCCGGAACACTACTGGCAATTCGAAACAACATCTCCCAGATATGAAGGCCAAGCATCTAAATTTTATATGGGATACGTTGCGACGACGTGAAGACTCTAGGCGAAGACGCTGGTTTAGTTTAATGCAACCTTTAATTAAATGTCTATCCAGAAAAAGGACCCTCCATCCGTTCTATGCAAATAAACTATTTGCCAATAAAGGCCACGTTCTCTGCTGTTACATTGTAGTGACCCAATACCACATTCTTCCGGATCGAAACAGTTTGATGAGCTTACACCGTGATTAGTCCAATTTTTTTCCTGAAAAATATCAAAATCCTTGAATAATTGTGATATTTTATGCATCCTTCTTCATGCTTACGTATGGAGAGGAAGAAAAATCTAGACTTGAAAGGAAGAAAAATGCTCGTTTTCAGATCGCACGGCCTGCCCTGAAGTCTATTATAGAATGGGCCCGAACTGAGCTTGGGAAGGCCCGGGGTCCAGCCAAAAGACCATTCGGTGGACACTTCTCTTGGCCAAAGCCAGGTCTGTGGCTTCTGAGAACCTCCCCAGAGACTCCGGTTCGGTTTGTGAGTGCCCCAAAACGTTAGTGAACTCATAACGGTAAAATGAATAATTTTCCAGATTCACTTAGATGTATTCACATACGAGATATCAATGAGACATTTGAGTCGAGTTTTGCCCGACTCTGGTTGACGCAATTCTATGGGTAATTAAAATGCAATGAGACATGCGTTTTTCGCTCATGGCAGCATCGTGTTGGGTAGTTGAGGAAGCTCGGAAGATAGATCAACCCACAGAGCCCTAAAAAATAACATGCACACGCTACTGTTCCATGTCATACGAAACCCTAAGATTCTCTTAGTAATGATGATTAGTCTTCCTTCAAACGTATGCGAATGAGATGACGATTAAGATTCCTAATTTCTTGAGAAAGTTCTGGCAGTCGTAGTTTAGGAAGGTCAGAGATATCATGTGGCGGAAGCCTAGAGCTTGACGACGATTTCTCGGAATAAATCATCCACAGATGACAATATAGTCAGCTGTCTGGTGCAAGAAGCATGATATGGAGAGGGTCGACAGATGCCAACAGCGCAGTTTTCCGGCCATTTCCGCCGATCAATCGTCTTCAAGGTATTCTCCAAAATATAGGCCTGTGGGCCTTCTGATCCTCCGGCGGGTCTGCCGATCGATTTCCTTACCAGGAAATATGATAAGACGGCAGCGCTCTTCCGGAAAAGGTTGAGAGAGAGAGAGAGAGAGAGAGGGAGCGACGTGTGGGACTTTCCGTTCTCTCCATGTCTCATTGTTAGAAGCGTTCAAGTTACAGTCGGCGATGGATGGCTACGGTCCAACGCTAGGGCGAAGCAGACGACGACCGTAGTGCTAGTCATTGAGATCCTTTTCTTAGGCTCCACGCAAGAGTGACTCATTCTTCGGGTCCCGCTCGCTCTCATATATGCGACGACGGGTGTATCTCGATTTCAAGGGAAATCATTGGCCATTAAAATAGGGGTCAACGGGCCCCGGCCTCTGCCCTGCGCAACCCAAAACATGGCCCAGAGAAAAGTCAACGCAAAACCTGTGATTATGTAGACTTCAGCCGCTTTGGATAGGCCCAATTGGAGCCCAAACACGGTCCGAGTCAAAGAGCCCTATTTTCTGCCTCAACGTTTTTTTGAGGGTCAACCTTTGAAGAACTTGTTCGTGGGCATAGGTTTCTATCATGTGAAATGTTTGAGCGAAATAGAGCGGTGTGGCCTTTGACCATGAGCCCTCATGATGCGGTCTTCCCTCGAGGTCAAACACCCTCTCATCAGCGAGTTGCCAAGGCACATTTCCCAGGCTGACTATAAATATTTACATGATTCTTGAGCTGGGATTGACCTGAAACGGGTTTCATGGAGACCTTTTCTGCGCTCCCTCCCTCTCCCCTGACGGACGTGGGTGTGGTGGGCGACCTTCTCTCCCCTCCTCTGCCGCCTGGAGGGCGCGGAGTGGCGTTGAAAAACAGGCACTCGTCTCGGCCGCCGAAAATTCACCGCCGAGTTGACTTTTTCCACGCTGTCGGCGACGGAGCAGACGGCGTCGAACCGTTTTACGCATGGAATCCCCCCCCTCCGCCGTCCAGCCACAGATCCGTAGGCACGTCCGAATGATCAACGGCCACATACGCGTTTCAAATGTCGGCTTTTTTTTTTTCTTTTTTCTTCTACTTATTTTTTCCTTTTTTGGTAGAGGAAACGGAGTATTTGTCATGAAAAATACCCGCCAGTTCGCGTAGGTTCTGGAAATAAATACTGCAGAGATTTCCGCTACTGGCAAGAGATAAGATGCGGTTTTATCTAACGAAAATTTTGCCACGTGTCGCTATCTCGTTGAAGAGAAGCTTCACGAAAGTCTCGTTTGTCGGATGGCCGCGTTGCAGTGGCATCCGCCGTCTGTTGGGATGATGGGCTCCACACGCCGGCCGATCTACGGCTGTAAATAAGATAATCCCCAAAAAATGTAGATAAGGCAACACTTTTTGTGGATTAGTTTATACTTTCCGAGAGAGAGAGAGAGAGAGAGAGAGAGAGAGAGAGAGAGAGAGAGCATAAGAAGGCATCTGGATAGCGTAGCAGCTTCCACCGAGTTCTTGTTATCGACGACTCCTTCCAGTCCCTTCTGTTTTCTGAAAGATCGGAAACGCTCTCAGGATCTGGTCGCGGTGTCTTGGGGATTCGAGAGTTGTCGTCTCTAATCGGCAGAAAGGGTTAAGATCCTCGAGGGGAAGATGGCTGATGTGCTGGGTAAGAGCAGCCTCCTGTCATCGTGCGGGCGGCAGTTCGCCATCTGTGGCTCTCGCGTGGGAGCCGACGGCAAGCGCTGCCCCGCCAGCCTCTGTTTCGGGCGGTCGCCTCAGACCGGCGAGTCTTTGAAGTTCTCCTCTGGCTGTGATTTCCATGGGACGGCGGTGATCCAAAAGAAGAAGTGGGGGAAACCCGCGAAAGCTTCCCACCAAGCAGCTGTACCCGTACAGGTATTACTGGGCTCAAATCCGAAAATCCCTAAATCGTGGTGCTCTATTTTGATCTTGCTGTGGAGGAAGAAACCCCCCTCCTTGCTTCGATTTTCTTTATTATGTTCCGCCCTTCGTTCGATCTAGGGCTTCACTATGGAGGCAATCTGTTTCCCCCTTTCTCTCTTTCTTATTCTGGTTGATCTTAACCTAGAAGTGATCGGAACTCTTATAAAAATTTATACTATTAGGTTTGATCGGTGTTTCTGATTCTCCTCCTCATTGTCGCAGATGGCCCTCACCATCGGGAAGGCCATGAAGTGGTGGGAGAAGGGCCTCCAGCCTAACATGAAGGAGATCAGTTCAGCACAGGATCTCGTAGATTCGTTGACGAACGCTGGGAACCAGCTTGTGATCGTAGACTTCTTCTCTCCTGGCTGTGCAGGCTGCAAAGCTCTCCATCCTAAGGTAGGCACCCATTCAAGGCCATCAATTTCTACAGATTCGATTGTATTCGAGATTCCCTTGTTGATCAGTCTTTGTATCTGCAGATCTGCCAGTTTGCAGAGAAGAATCCGGATGTTCAGTTTCTCCAGATAAACTACGAGAAGCATAAATCTATGTGCTATAGCTTGAACGTCCACGTCCTCCCCTTTTTTAGGTTCTACAGGGGAGCTCAAGGACGCCTCTGCAGCTTTAGCTGCACCAACGCCACCGTAAGCTTCCCTTCCCTGCTCTGCGTTTATTTCTCACCGGATTAGCAATTTAACCCTGTTCAACCATGGGTCTCTGAGCAGATCCCCATGTTTGGGAATCCTTGATTTAGACAAGGAAAATATCTTTCCTACATCTTGTCCGTATTATTAGAGTTTTTTTTTTTTTTTGGGGGCTGGTCGTCAATTGGCAGGCAATGTCTCTTTGGGAACCAATTATATATTTCCCGAAGCTGGATCAGGATTAAAAATCTCTTTTTGGAAAGTTTTCCTATTCCTGTGTCTGGGTTTTGACGTCGGACGATCTCATTTTTCAGATTAAGAAGTTTAAGGATGCGATGGCGAAGCACGGCACAGAAAGATGCAGCCTTGGGCCTGCAAAGGGGCTGGAGGAGTCGGAGCTCATGGCTCTGGCCGCAAACAAGGATCTCTCCTTCACTTACACGCGCAGATCGGAGCCGGAGCCGGAGCCTGTTCCTGGGCTAGTGAAGGAAGCCTCCCCACCGGCCCCACCTGCCCCAAAACCCTCTTTCGCCGGCGCCGCCCAGGACTCATCGGAGAAGCCCGTCGTCGCCGCATGGAGATGAACAATCCGGCGGCCTTTCTTCCGCTCTGTACAGCATCCGTAGTAGAGGTTAATCAATGGCGGGGCAGTTGGGAGTGGTGATGCACCTCCCCCCCTCCTTCAAGGCCCACTGGTGGGAACCACCCGCCTATGGAGCGAGAGGATCAGGGCTTTGTTATGCTTTGTGTTCTATCTAGTCTCGCAGGCTATGGTTTTTGGATAATTAGCCTGACACCGTAGATGATGAGTACTGAAAGTCTCCCCTCCCCTCACCCGCCATGTTCCTTTTAAATTGGGGAATTGGAGGAGTCCACTTGTATTTCTGGCTCAGAAGATCTGAAGGCTCCGTTCGACTTATCTCCTCTGCATGTGGCCATGTTTCTGGTTCTCTGCATCTGTTCTTGTGCGATATTTCCATGGGTGCGGGTGGGCTCCAACACGTCATCTCCCAGTCAGTCGCCACATTGAAATATTGGGGAGAATGGCTCATTAGGTGGCTCCGCCGTGGACGGCGCCGGACGGTAGCCGGTGTCATCATCCGTGCCGTCAGCCACAGCGTGCAGGACCTGTCACTCACCGACTTATCCAAGACTGTCTCGTCGGTCAACCCCGTAGATCGAACTGCTACTGTGCATCGATTACTCATTCCGCGATCAACCCGCCGTTCCGCACTTTCTTCTGCGTCGGCCCGTCTCGAAATCTTGTCTGTAGAGGGCTCGATCGTGTTCAAGTTTGGCATTTGATTCAACTGTTCTAGCGGAGATCCAAGGACGTCCTTAATTTCCACCGGCTTATCGGCCGTAATCCATAAGCGCTGTGTAGACCGAACGATGGCCGAGCTTGGTTTCGCCGGTAATCGGAGTCGGAGAATCTTTCTCGAAGAATTCAACGGAATTGCTCGTTGTGATGATGGGGACCTGCGGATTTTATTGAATATGTGGCCTTCGGTTGACAGATTCCCCGGCATTGCTTGTCGGCGCGGGACGCGGCACTGCGCCCACCGGTGAGGGCGTGTTTGGCTCCTGCTTCCCGCTCCGTCTCCACCACCGCCGCCGCCGCCGCCGCAACCACCTCCACATCCCCCGCGTCCTCTCCGCCTGTTCTTGGAGATTCACTATACCTCCGGTCGCCGTTCCGCCACCTTCACATCCCGCCAATTCGCCGGAAACCGACGAAGAAGGCTCCCGTTAACCCATTCCGGAGGAACAGACACGCCACACGGCGGGATGGGCGTTGGCGGTCGGTTGTAGAAGCGTCGCTTACCTGCCGGGACCTTAGCGGGGCGGCTAAAATCTTCTGTACATGGAGAGCTTCTGCGTGAAGGGCGGTGACCCAGCCAACTGGCTGTTCGGCGTAGATCGTCTGCACGTGGACACCTCAACATGAGCCACCCAACTGGCAGGTCGGCGTGGATGCCCTCCATGCGCGGCAGCCACCCAAGTGGCGCTGACGCCCGCCACCAGATCTGGTGGAGGTCCCCGTTTCCAAGCGCTAACATTTAGTGTCCTCACAAGCTTACTCCGTAAAAAAGGCTGCCTTTCCTATCACTGATCACAAAAGAAAGATCTCTCTCTCTCTCTCTCTCTCTCTCTCTCTCTCTCTCTCTCTCTCTTTCTCTTTCGCTCACTCTCTCCCTATCTCTCTCACTCTCTCTCTCTCCCTCTCTCTATCTCTATCTCTCCCTCTCTCCCTCTCTCTCTATCTCTCCCCCCCCTCTCTCTCTCTCTCTCTCTCTCTCTATCTATCTATATATCTATCTATCTCTCCCTCTCGCTCTCTCTCTCTCTCTCTATCTCACCCTCTCTCTCACTCATTCGCTGTACAAACCTATCGGGAGGAACAGACAGAATCAGAAAGTATATAGCCATTTTTCACTCTATCCGAAGAAGAAACACATGGCAGCCGACGTTCGGCAGCGCCACCCACGCAAGGAAGAGAGCGCGCCGCCGCGCCCCAGAGCTACGTGACCCACTGAAACGGGAATCCGAGAACATTAGGAGATCCAGACACTTGTGCCGCTGTTCGCCGCCCTTTCGAGCTGCTCTCTCGGCACGCCCACGAAGTAGCCGATCATCTCGTGGAATTGCTTCTGCCCGGAGAGGGGTGGGATGATAGAAGAGCGGTCGGATCCGGCCACCTGCCCAGCTTAGAGATCAGTGACAAACCCAGATGGGAAGAAACGGCTCTCGGAACCGAATAAAAAGGAAACAAACAGAGAGGCCTCCTAAGTCAAAGAAGATCCTCTTCTGGTCGGCTCTGATTAGTGATTACCTTCGAAGCGCGGTGATCCCCGATATCATCCTGCGGAAGAAGATCAACTGATCGATCGATTTAAGTTGAATCTGGGAGCAGAATCTGAATACCGACCAGGTATAAACACAGCACCAACGTCGTCAGAGAGTCGAGTAAGATGCTCAGGAGGGGCATAGTTTTGCTGTTCCAGATGAACAACGCGGAGATATCACTGAGGATTGGATGATCGTGTGGTCAACCTTACCATTCTATTAGGTTCATCACTCGTTTGGCTCAGAATGCCCCTGCATGCTGCCTAGCCATCGCACATGGCGCTCCCAGCAGAGGACAATGATTGTGCTACGGTTTATTTGTCATTTGATCCAATAGCCTTCCGTTAGATAGGAACAGATTGATAAATACTGATAACTCTCGGATAGAGTATTGGAACAGAAAGATATATTAGATAATGAACTATTGGTTCTAAGTGCTTTTCTTGAGTATTTTTGATGAACCAGCGTTTATACATAGATGTAGGAGGAATCAAGCTAAAAGCACGCTGTTAGCAGCCCTTACTTCGACATGAATTGAGCCCAGCTGCATTCTCACCGGGGTGCTGGATAATATTGGCAAGATTCAACATTCATTCCTCTTTTTTCCTTCCCCCTAATCCAATGTCAAGATGACGGGGACGTCACGGCTCAAAAAAATACTATTTATTTCATGAAAATCAATAATGCCAGCCCAGTTACCAATTAAGGGTCGCATCATAATGGATCACTGCAAGTACCCATCAAAGTTACTGATGCCCCGGAAAATGGAAATCTCGAGCCATTCATCGCAAGAAAAAAAAAAAACGACACAGGAAGATGGTGATCAATTTGTCAGTGGCAGGTCGTGGACTCGACGTGTATCGTCAAGATGTTGAATGAAGAAATAAACGCCTCCATATGAACTGAGAGTAATGTACAGAAGCGCCCAATGAAACTTGGTCTCCTTCAAGGCTCTGAGGAGGTGGAATTTCGTCATTAACGGATGAAAATCTCAAAAGCCCATGGATTTCCAAATATGGACAAAACATTACACAAAGTCGTAGGTGGGAAGAGGATCGTCTAGATTGGTCGGGTAAACAGAACATGTTGGTCTTAAGAAGCGAATAAAGCTCGCAAAATCGTTAAGTGGATAACACACTCCGTCTTACCCGGCTGTCAATCCGTGCGTAATGTCTTCGGTTGTCAGAAGACTCTCGCATTGTTCAACCGATAATCAACAAACAGAAACAGGAATCACAAATCTATGACTGCCCATGCCACAGAGATCGACCTGATCTGGAAGTTTATGGGTGAATTTGGGTTTAACAATGAGTTTTCACAACGACTCCAGATATAAGCACAAAAAGAAAAACAATGATCACGCCCGCAAACCGGATTCTCGCTTTGTATGAGCCTTGACCAAGATTAGAAAAAATAGTCAACCAGTTTAATGCATGTGGGACGGGTGAAAGATGCCTGCTGCGTTCTCAGCTGACAATGTTGATTGGAAAGGCATTGAAAACATCTGGTGCAAACCTGAACTGAATGCTCAGCAGAGACTGGAAAAAAACTTGATAATTATCGCCTAGATTGGAATCCCGACGCACCAGGAATCACCACCAAAGGAAATTAACTCCGTATCTGATGTTTCATTCAATTTTCCGACTTGAAGTGCTGCATTAAAACGAAACAATTCAAGTAACATCTGGACTCAGTATGTTGAAGGATAATATGTCACACCCAGGAGGGAGACGGGAGCTCTAGAAATATAGAACATAGAGCTGAGCGTCTTGCAGAGCCACCCATTTCTCACACAGACTACCTCATTGACAAGAAATAAGCGGGTATTCAGGTTTTCCCTGACCCATTGACAAGCAGACAGACCCACAAATATTGAACACCATGTCCAAGAAAATTTTCCCCCAAGTCCGAGAAATAAATCCCCAGGTCATTCATGTAAGAAGGTGGGTCCCCAAATAACACCATGTCCTTGTGGGACACCGCCGCCAGCAGCCTAACTTTACCATACCTTGTTTTCTGAAGGTTAGTCGCGAGTATCGTCAGAGTTGCAACGCATCTGCTGTATTTTATCAAAAATATATAGGAGAAAATTTTCATCAGAATGCTTCTTAGTTCGTCAACTTCTGAGAAACTGACCATGAAGAAAGATATGATCATTCAACGCTAGAGGGAGTAAACTTGCGCACCACACCTTGAGAAAACGTCCCCGTTTGTTCTCGCCAATGTCAAAGTAAAACAACTAAATTTGAGAAAGTAATCCAATTCAGATATGAAAAAAAAAAACTAAAAATAGAAGGTACTTCCAACCAGAAGCCCAGAGAGTTGCAGGAGGTAGCAACGCTGGTGCCGAGATGGAGTTCTTCGTTGGCAGCCTGATCGACGGTGCTGACATAGTAATTAAAGGTGTTGGAAAACCAGACAGTGCCACTGTCGGGAACGATGACGGGGGATCTGGTAGCCGAGGTCTTCTGGAATATCTTCAAATATCGTCCTCGTGGGTTCTCCCGTCTTGCACAACAATTCTTCGTCGCTCATCCCCCAGCCCTTCCATCCCTTGAGGCCCTCAAACAACAATACGCCGCCAGAAGAAAAATATTTACAGCAGACGAAGCACCTGGGGGGAGCTGGCTGAAAAGCCCTACTACTGCGACCAAAAACCCAAGATAGGAGCAATCCCCGTGGTTTAAACCCAGAGATCGACGTTTGCCGAGACGGAGCTCGAGGTGGAAAAGGTGAGATACTTCCCGACGCTGCCGCTGCTGGCGCAAGAGCAGCAGCTCCTAAAGCGCCGGCAGCGCTTCCCAAAGAAGAGCCTGGCAACCGACGGCTAAACCGTAACCGTGGCTCGCTCTCTGGACTGTGCCTCTCTCCCTCTACCGGGGAGTAGATGGTCAATCTATGCTTATCTTTCAACCGACTGCCAAAAAAGGGCGATTTGGATGATATTTAGATCGCAGAATTAGAACGTTGACGGAAGAATGAAAGTCCATCCTCTCTGAGACAAGGAAGTCAACGGGCTGCACTCAAGAGGGTCAGTGGCCTCCTATTTAAGACTCCTGGAAGGAGGATGTGTTCCTGTGGGTCGTGTGATGCCCGGGCGATGCGCTTCCTTGCTGCGTCACTTCTCTTCCGTCGGTTTTCCTGCTCCATCCTTCGCCAGAGCCACCGTCGCCGCCGGAGCGCATGAGCCATCAGCGGAGCCGTGGCTCTCTTCCTTGCTCGGCCGGTGCTCCGGCTTCGCCCACATCTCCCAGACCCACGGGTTCATGGTCTCCCGAGGGCTGGACCAGGACAACCGCCTACTCAGCAGGTTCGTCGACGGCTGCGCCGTCCTGGGCTTCAGGGCTTACGCTTATTCCGTCTTCTCCCAGAAAGAAGAGCCGGATATTTACCTCTGCAACACCACCATCAGAGCCCTCGCGCAGACGGATTTGGCGAGGGCCGCCATTGATCTGTTCCGCAGGGTTCTGCTCCAGTATCTCCGGCCGGACACCTACTCATTTCCATATGTTCTGAAGGCGGCCGCCCACTTGTCCGAGATTGGAGTCGGGAGGGAGATTCATGGACAGATTGTCCGCATTGGGCACTGCGGTGACGTTCACGTCACCACGGCCCTCATCCAGATGTACTCTATCTGCGGAGAAATCGGTGATGCCAGCCACCTGTTCGACGAAATGCCTCGGAGAGATGTCATCGCATGGAATGCCTTGCTCGCTGGACACGTCAGACATGGGGACATGGAGCGCGCAAGTGCTCTGTTTGAGCGAATGCCGGAGCGGAACGTCATCTCCTGGACCACCGTTGTCGCCGGCTACGTGCAAAGCGGCTCTCCGGCAAAGGCCATCGAGGTCTTCCAGCGGATGCAGCTCGAGGAGAACGTTCAACCCGACGAGATCGCCCTGCTCGCCGCGCTCTCCGCCTGTGCCCGCTTGGGCGCCCTCCAGACGGGCGAGTGGATCCACGAGTACATCGTGAGGCGCCGCTTGCGGAAGATCGTGCCCCTGATGAACGCCCTAATCGACATGTACGCGAAATCCGGCAACATTGGCAAGGCAATCGAGGTATTCGAGGGAATGACCCAGAGGAGCGTCATAAGCTGGACCACGGTGATCGCCGGCATGGCTCTCCACGGGCTCGGCTTCGAAGCCATCGAGATGTTCCAGAGAATGGAGAAGGCCAGAGTTCCTCCGAACGACGTCACCTTCGTCGCCATCCTCTCCGCATGTAGCCACCTGGGTCTTGTCGCCATGGGCCGCCACTACTTCGACCTCATGCGCTGCAGATACCGCATCAGGCCGAGGATCGAACACTACGGCTGCATGGTGGATCTTCTTGGTCGCGCAGGTTTCCTCAGAGAGGCGAGAGAGCTCGTCGAAGACATGCCCTTCGAGGCAAACGGGGCCATCTGGGGCTCCCTTCTGGCGGCAGCTAAGAGCCACAGCGATGCAGGGCTGGGAGAGCTCGCCATGAGGAAGCTAGTGAAGCTGGAGCCACACAACAGCGGGAACTACTCCCTCATGTCGGATATCTACGCCTCGAAAGGGAGGTGGGACGATGTGGGCAGGACGAGGAAGCTGATGAGAGACCATGGCCTGAAGAAACAGGCCCCCGGGGGAAGCTCCGTCGAAGTCGGCGGCGCCGTCCACGAGTTCACCGCCGGGGACTCTTCCCATCCTCGCTTGGAGATCATACTCAAAACCCTGCGCGGTATCAATGCCCACCTGAAGATGGCAGACCCTTCGTTGTAGAGGAAGAATTATGGGTATGATTCGAATGGGCGCAAGGAATGTGCAAAACTAAATCTGGATTCTTCGCCGAATGAGAAGAGGAAAAGGCCAACAACCATCTACAAATATTTGAATGCGGGGGGGGAGGGGGGGAAATATTGGCGGCTGCCGACAGGACTGCCAGTCTGAACAAGACAATGAGATTACGAAGAGGCGCAACTCAGAGTTCCTCAGTGAGAAGAAATCTTCAAGCAAAAAAAGACTACTAAAAACCAGCGTAGGGCAGAGGGCGCCGCTCAGCGCTTCCCGCCGCCGCCGCCGAGCTTGGGTCCTTTCGGGGCCTTGGGCAAGCTGCCTTTGGTCTGGGCCTTCTGGGTCTTTGACATCAGCTCAGCTTTCTTGGCCTTCTTCTCGTCCTTGGTCTTCTTGATCCGCTCCTTGATCTCACTAAACGGGGAGAACACGATTATAAAAGATTAGCTTTATAGCTGTCAGCATCAGATCATATAGAAGGGCGTGGGGGAGGCTCTTGTACCGCAAGGCAGCTTCCCTGGCAGCATCCCGAACCTCCGCCTTCTCAGTTCTCCTCTTCTGGATCACCTCCAATGTAGCACCGACGATCGACCTGGAGTACGGCTTCTTGGTCGCTCTGCGCCTTTTCTTCACAGCTTCAGCGTGGATATCCTGCCAGTACAAGCAAGGAACAGCCATCAAGCATGGCACATGAGATGATCAATGAAGCTACGCCCAGCCCCATTAGTACAGTCTAGTATAAGCATAGCTCGCACTCTTGACACAGTAAGAGAGAGAGAGAGGGAGAGAGGGAGAGGGAGGGGTAAAAAAAATTGAAAATATGTAAGAGACCAGGATCACGATGAAAATCTAAGCCCACGAGGTATGGTCCATTCAATGACAGTAAAAAAACCATTTTAAATAAAACTTCAGAATTTATCACAAAGAATCACACGGGAAAAAATTATAGAAATTCCTAGGAACAATCACATGGAAAAATAATATATTACCTTCTTGTGCTGCTTTCTATATACTGCTGTCCATGTAAGCTTGGCAGGCCTAAGTCGGTTGTGGAAATAACGCTTGCACTTCGAGTTAGAGAACAGAAAAACCTGAAGAAAAAATACAAAATAACATATTACACCCACTTTCTGGAGAAAAAAAGGGCCACCAACCAGCATCCGCACATAGAAGAAACTACCTGAGAATCACCACGCACAAATCTAATACCCTTGCCAGGGTATATCTTAGCACCGCTAAAGCGGCAAAGCTCTGTCCTGTTGAGTGAAAAGTACGAACATTATAGAATTAGCCATGATCCAGCATTCTTAAGAATGTAAAATAACAAAAAATGCAATATTCTCTAAATTTGGAGGAATTGTCAACTGGGTATATCCCCCAAAAGATGAAAACCAAACAAGTTTTCAATGCAATGCTCGGTGATTACCATAATCCTACAATGATCCTAATCAAGGGAGAGTAATTCTAACTGATCTCTGCAACAATACTCATTATAAAAGAAACCTTGTAATGTTTCTATCACATTCTGCATGTTCTAAATGGCAACTACGGTTGTTCCAAGGGCACAGTACATCTATGGTATATAAGCAGATCTCACAAAAAAGATGATATTCACGTGGGATACTGATCAAAATATTGTCAAGGCCTCCCATTTCCTATGAGTTCCGACAACCTAAACACCAAGGGTTCAAAAACTTTCTAAAAAAATAACCAGGAGAGTAAACTAGGTATACCCAGGTGAAAAAACTTAATAGTTACTTACTTGAGAACCATCCTGAGCGTTTACCCTTTAAATATCCCTCACCTGTATTTGAAAAAATGAGAAAGACAATATTATATCGGAACTTGAAAGCAAAAGAGAAATAGAAGACAAAAAGTCTTAAGTAACTACAGGAAACAGAAAAAAACGATAATTCAGGCTGCAAAACGCCTTCTCAGTCCTTTTATTTTCCAAATCGCTACTGAAAAAATCATAAAGTGAAACTTCTAGAAGGCTTTAGTAAATGTGCAAGTAAAGCATCACAACGAAAATAATGAGGTGAAGTAGAATCAGGTTAACCAATCAAGATATTCTACTCATTCATGCACATTTTATCAGAACATCATGTGACAGGTTAACTCAAATGGTTCATCGAAAAATAAAAGTGACTCTGCAGAATTCTTTATCAAAAATTAATGCCATTTTCAGATAGAGGATTTATGTAAGAATAAAATTGATAATTATTGCATTCGTCAGGGAAAGAAACTGAACAACTATGCTGTTAAAGTTTTATATTTAAATACAAATGATTACTTCGCCTCTAATGGATGCCACGTGTAAACATTGAAAATTATAAATCTAGCTCAAAAACTAATACTTTTGTACGTCTTAATTGCAAAAATGGTGTATTGCAACTGTTTAAAAATGCTCCGTCTTACTTTCAGAAACCAAGATGATTTAGAAAAGTGGTTAAAAGAGCATTTTATAAATTTTACAGAAATCATGACAAAAAATGAAAACCACCACAATTATCAGCAGTACAAATTAGAAGCTCTTCAGTTCATTCTACCATTTTTAATGCAGGAGCACAAAATAATGAACGCCTTTTATATTAAAGGAAATATTAATTGACATCCAGATTAATAAAAAATGGAAATTTGACAGTATTGTATATGCAGTGATATATATTTCTTTATCGCTCGACAACTTTATATATCTTTTAGCCGCTCTTCCCAGAAAGTGTCAACAATATGACAGGGAAAATCATCAGGCAACAAACAGCCAAGCAACCTACTGTCGCACCATGTTCCTCAAGGGGAGCAAAAGAAACAACTCTCTTTGCTGATTTCCCCGCAAGAAATATTTAAACCTAAATCAATCCTAAACGCCTGATGCCATGCGTTTTTTTTAACTCTCACAGCGTTTGGATCCGAAAAAAGCGGCAAAAAAAATATTCGTTGAAAAGCTCCGTTTAGGGGCGGATCCGCAGAATATTTCTAAAGCAATCCCCTTCTGATAGTTGAGGGACGCATCTATTGAGGGCATGAAAACAGTTGACGACAATGCCATACACCGTATAGAGCAAATGGTCCAAAAACCGAATGTCAACGACACTATGAAGAGTGATAAGCAGCATTTTCCACCACAGTCGGATTAAAACCATACTCGTTTACTGAACCGCAGGATATTAATCTTCCCAAGATTAACGATATAAGTTTTGACAAAAAAGTAGTTTTGCAAAAGAACTACCGGAGCTACCCCACGCCCTTCGATTATCATATAAAAACATTCATTTCCTAAAAATATCCGTATATTCTGGTAACGGCATTTTTTTTCATTGAGCAGAAGAGCGTCAGTCAGGAAGGTTTGGCTTGCACATGGTGGTAATCACCCGGTGAAAAGATTATCCACGTATAGATACGCGACCAGAGACGATCATAGTACTTGGAAATCTATCCAAGCGAAAAGATCGAGAAACACAGACGGGAGTTCCAAGTTGAAACAATTGATTCACAAGGAGACTCAAAGCAGGAGCATTATCAAACGGCACAGAGAACAGCTTCGCAGGTAAGGGAAAGGATTCTACCTCTCGGCGGGAGACGGCGGCTCGGCAAGGGAAGGCAGCTCTCTCAACCCTAACACCGGGAGGAGATTTAATAGTCGCACTGGTGTCCATGCGGCGCAATTTACCTTAACATGTTCTCACTCGGATCTATGTTCGGATACCCGCATATTTCGAATCGTTGTACCCGATATGATCGAAACCGAACCGCGTCTCAGCCGTTGGATCCGCTTGGAGCGAGAGAGAGAGAGAGAGGTTCCCATTACAAGCCTGCTGTAGATCGAACCCGAACCGCACCTGACCGTCGTGGTGCCCGATGAAATGGCCCAATAAGCAGGACAGCTATATAATTAATCATATATCCTATACTCCGACGCACCATTTATTCAGCTCTACGAACAGCAGCGTCAGCAACCTAGGAGCTGATAGCCCGCGTCCCTTTGATGGTTACATCGACCAATCTTGTCCCCAGACTTAGATCAAATCACATTAATCGAACCCCTATAAAACAACGAGAATAAAGATCTTATTGGGCTTCTAAAATTATATTTCCACTAATTGATAATTGATATAAATATGTAACACTCGTGAAACTTTCTCTTTAGTAAACGGTAAATCCTCGATGAATCTAGGGTATTAGTCACGTGTGTATTAGACTTATTTAATCAACTATATGGGTATGTTTATGCTTAAGCTTTAATAAAAAGTTGCAACGTGAGTGGATAGGGATAATAGTTTTGGGCTCAGATATGGTAATGATTCAGTTAGCAAAGTCAAAATCATCACGAACCCAACATGTGAAAGTTACAAGACGTGATGGAGCCATTTTCTGTGGAGATTATGATTTTATGGCCGAGGTTGTGAATCGTCCGTCATTTTCATTGGCATCTCCTCCATTGATGACGAAGGTAGAGCATCTCTCTCTCTCTCTCTCTCTCTCTCTCTCTCTCTCTCATATTTGTTCTGCAAGTTCTCCTCCACCGCCGCAGGTTGAGAACGAAGACAGTGATAGCCGTCGGCCGAGAACGACTGGTAGGTGCCGGAGTGGCGATCTGGCGGTGAGAAGCTCAACGGCCACGCGATATCAGGCCTAAAATGCGGAAATATGTTCCCCGGTCGCAGGACCCCTCTACCCACCTCTCTACGCAATCGAGCTCTCGCGGTATAAGAGAAAGAGTGAGTGAGAGTGAGTGAGTCAGTGAGTGTGTGTGTGTGTGTGAGAGAGAGAGAGAGAGAGAGAAGCTCGCTCTCATGTGATCCCATGTGCATCATCTTCCTCGTCGGTCTCCGTGGCCGTGGGCAACGGCGGGGTACGACTGCGCCAACGGTTCGGCTCGGAGCCCCTTACGAGTTTCTTCATCAGCACGCCCCCCCCGAGTGGAGCCACCGCTCGCCGGAACGATTCACTTCCTCGGTTCGGAACTTCTCGTGCTCTTGCCCATCTAGCCTTACTTGCGAGGCTCGTCCGCGGCAACTGGCTGACTCGGTAGGAGTGACGGTGTGCAAAGGCCTCTGAGGAGAGACGAGCCAACAAACAAGGTAACTGACGACCCGTTTTCAGTGAGTGAATGACAGTAACAGGAAACCGAGTTGTACCAGCGGGCCGCCGCCGCCGCTGCTGTTCTCCGTCTCTGTCTCTCTCTTTCTCTCTCTCTGATTGATCTTCGTGGAACTTTTGGTGAAGCAGGAGACGTGATTCGAGACGAAGTTGGGGTTCGACTAGGATAATGAACGGAAGTTTGTTGGAGTCGCGTATAATATTTGCCTTGAACTTTGCAAAGTACATCGAAAAAGGAGAAGATTATGATAACGAAGTTGACGATGACTGCTCTGACTCCCTCCTTAGTCAGCATATTCTCAAAGAAATACAGCCATGGGTAGATAGAGGGGGAGAGAGAGAGAGAGAGAGAGAGAGAGAGAGAGAGAGAGGGATTACATTAGACGATGGTGTAAAGGGCCGTTTATTCTGCATCCTCCGATGGCGCCCTGGGACGGAAAAGTGAAAACTACGATGCATGAGGTGGGTACAGCTAAGAAGGGGTTTAGATAAAGCGACAGGCGAACCTCTCGACCCAAAATTCGGGGCATCCGGTTACTAGCGGTCAAGATCCCGGCCCCCAAGCACAGTGGGGCGGAAGTTTAGAGAAGTTCCAAGTTTGCTGAAGTCAAACGGACAGCCCCACCCACAGGACAGCCCACCCGCAGCCCATGTGCCTGACGCATCCAATTCTCCGTTCGATCGATCCCCCGAAAGCCTTCTTTAACGAGGGGTCCCAGTATGAAGGCCTTGATTCGTCATAGTTTCGGGAACAAAGCAACCTAACTCTTTGACCCTTCATCTTCCGGTGCTTGGGAGCTTCCCCAGTTTTTACCATAGCCAGCGGAAATCGGGCGCCGTCTTTTATTCCTCCGTCACCAAAGGCATGTGTGCAGGAAAGACGAGCTTTAAAAGGGCCATCCGGAGCGCCGCCCAGACCTCTGAGGCTCTATGTACCGGATTGGTCGGCGTCGCCTCCGCCGCCCCTTTCCCCCGGCACGAGTTTGCGTCAGCGTCTAGTTGTATCTGCATAAGATAAGATGCATGGAATTTGGAAACGAATCCAGAAACCTTCATCTTCTCTCTCTCTCTCTCTCTCTAAATTATCTCTCTCGAAATGAGAAACTTTCAGTCTTGCAGAGTCTGCACTCGACGTGGGTTCGCGGCCCAAGTCTCGAACAAGATGGGGAAAAATAGTTGGAGGGTGTCCCGAGGGAAAGGGAAGAGAAGAAAGGAGCGGAGGTGAAGCATCTTCTACCAATGGTAGAGAGCGGTTTAGTTTCGGTTGGCTGTTAGGATACTACTGTACCCCCTGGTGGTCCACTATAGTACTGCCCTCACCTCTATAAATGAGGCTTCCGCTCGCTGGACTCTCTCCTCGCTTCATCCCCCAGCTCATCTGGTTCACAGAGGAAAAGAAAGCTGCCGCAGATGGGGGCTCTTCGGATGATCTCCCTGGCGGTGGCCTTCCTGGCTATGCTCGGCTCAGCCCGGGGGCTCGCCGGCGGGTGGACCAGAGCCCACGCCACCTTCTATGGCGGTAGCGATGCCTCTGGAACGATGGGTGAGCTCGGTGACCCACAGAGGGGTCCCAACTCTCTCTGATCTTGAGAGCTGCTTCCTCATCCTCATTGTCTTCTAATGCGCAGGGGGGGCTTGCGGGTATGGGAATCTGTACAGCCAAGGCTACGGCACCAACACGGCGGCGCTGAGCACGGCGTTGTTCAACAACGGGCGGAGCTGCGGCTCCTGCTACGAGATCCGGTGCGCCGACGACCCGCGGTGGTGCCTGCCGGGCTCCATCGTGGTGACGGCCACCAACTTCTGCCCCCCCAACAGCGCCCTCCCCAACAACGCCGGCGGCTGGTGCAACCCGCCGCTCCAGCACTTCGACCTCTCCCAGCCCGTCTTCCTCCACATTGCCCAGTACAAGGCCGGCATCGTCCCCGTCGATTACAGAAGGTAACCCAAATCTCTTTCTGTCTCTCTCTAATCATCAATCAAGAATAATGAATGGTCCTGGTTACTCTAAAAAGACATCTAAGCCAAAACTCCTCTCTCTCTCTCTCTCTCTCTCTCTCTCTCTCTAATTATCTATCAAGAATGAATGAATGGCCATGATTACTCTAAAAGGGAATGCAAAAATGTCTTGGCAGGGTGGCCTGCGTGAAGAAAGGGGGGATCAGGTTCACCATCAACGGGCACTCCTACTTCAACCTGGTGCTGATCAGCAACGTGGGCGGGGCAGGGGACGTGGTGGCGGCGTCCGTCAAGGGGTCGAGGACGGGGTGGCAGGCCATGAGCAGAAACTGGGGCCAGAACTGGCAGAGCAACAGCTACCTCGACGGCCAGTCTCTCTCGTTCCGCGTCACCACCAGCGACGGCCGCTCTGTGACCTCCATGAACGTCGCCCCAGCCCACTGGAGCTTCGGCCAGACCTTCTCCGGAGGCCAGTTCTGAGTTCGCCGGTGGTGTCCCAGGCTGCCGCTAACTCACTGGTAAAGGGCACTGGCTCTTTCATTGAGTTAACCCGGAGGCTTTGGCACTCGCTTCTGGGGATGACCGTGAACCCCCCGAGAAAGGACGACCATTGATCGGTCCTCTCACGGGTGATTGCTGAAGTAAATGGGCTTGGCCCATTTACACATGTTAGTCTAATTAGACTATTTTTTATGAGCAAAATAAAGATCTAAACAAGAATGATGCACGGCATTAGATGCCCGATGGAAACAATATTAAAATATATGCACCTTTTAATACACGACGTGGTCAAAGCGTGAAGGCAGGAATCAATGATGCATTCCGTAGATCACGAGCTCACATAAACAGGTAGCAACAGTATTCGCCATCTCCTGGTCTCGCAAAGGCCTTGATTACAAGCTTCATGTTATAAATTTCTAAGCTCTTGGTTGACAATATCGAAAGTTTATTATTGAAAATTTACAGCTGAACTTTTGTAGTGAGCGAACGAAACTTATATGATAAAAATAAACGCTCTTAATAAACTGAACAAAAGTTTAAAATTTAATAATGAGATATAAACTCACCGAGCTCAGAAGATCACATAAAAAAAAAACCCACCAAAATACAATCTTCTACTCTCTCGAGGAATCTTTGTTGGGATCAGAACTCACAATGGGCAAGTTCCTTCTGTACTGCGGAGAGGTCAGTCTCCTCTCTAATGGAGTCTTCCTCTTACTCACAACAAACCTGTTGACCCCTTTTCTCATAGGCATTATCTCTGGGAAGTCCTCATCCGGGATGTTGCTCAGCTCGGATATGTCCTTGATCTGAGAAACCCTGCGGAACCATCTCTGGGCTTTGGCCTCCTCCGACATATCCAGAGGATCGGGTTCTGTTACCGCTGAACCCTCCAAGCTTTTCCCAGCAAACCCATGACTGCCATTCTCCGTGACCTTTTGCAGACTTTCCACAGGACGGTTCCAGCTGCTCGAACCACTCGAACCACCACCAGGAGCCCCCTGGTGAAAAGCGCCAGGAGAGTTTCCTATTTTGTCGTCAAATAGATTGTTGGATTGAGCGGGTCCACTGTTCCAACCGCTTCCGCCAGATCTTGAGCTTTGAATTTGCCCGGTATAGCCAAGTTTTTCCTGACTGGAATATCCAAGACTATTTTCTTCATACTTCGGGGGCGTCCTTTTATCATTTCCCGCTGCTGCTGAAGCAGAATTTTGAGCTTCGTGTTTCTCTGTTGAAATTCCAGATCCATCCTGGTTTCCCTTTTTCGCAAAATAATTTGGAGGAAAAGGAACGAAGGGGATGAAACTAGAATTGTTTGCTTGATCAATGGCAATGCGTCTCTTGTAGTGTGGTGAAACCACGGAGTGATCTCCCTTATCACTTACGGTAAACTGATTTTCTTTACCATGCGTAGGCATGGTCTCCAGAGAACCCTTATCTGGCATTGGATTATCTGTATTAGTAATCCCAGGAAACTGCGCAGGTTTTTTCGACCCCGTCTCAGATGGATGAGATGATCCTTTCATAGCCTCATCCGTTTTCTGATTACTGAAAAAATCTGCACGAAAAGAATTACCTGTTCTCCCCGGCACAGATCCCTCAGGCACAGCATCTACCAACTTGTCACTGTTCATGATTTTATTGGATAGTTGCCACACTGCTGCGGTTGGTTCTTTGCGCGACATATCCGAAGATGCAGAGACAGACGGAACAAAGCCTGAATATCTCCTATCTGGAGAAGTAAAACCGCTTCCTATATTATTCGACTCTCCTCTGATTGAATCATTCCACGTATCCTTACTGGTGCCTGATGCCGGAGGTGAGTGAGTTCCAGATGTAGCTGGCGAGGAGCCTAGTATCCTGTCCAATGTTTGACTGATTGCTGATTCAGACATCTTGTCAGGCCCCACCCTTCCCAAGGAGTCATTCCCCTTGTATGAAACCTCGTCTCCCGTGAGGTGCCTATATTGGGTGTTGGCCAATCTTCTTTCCAGTGGTGTTTTCCGGGTGCTGACAACAAATCTGTTTGTACCTTTCCGCAAGGGCATAATCTCTGGAAAGTCCTCATCTGCTATGGCACTGCCCAAATCAGAAGAATCGTCTAGCTGAGATACCTTACTGAACCACCTTTCTGCCTTCTCATCATTTTCAGCCAGACGACGCTCAATATCGGTTTTGTTGATGTTGCCTGAATTAAGAATTTGCTCAATACCTGGTCTCCTACTTGATGGAATTTCTTCAGGGCGTTTGCAATCGCACCTCAGGCATGTCATATTCCTCCCATAGTTGAAGAAATCGCATCTGAGTGGATCATTAAAATCTTTCAATGACAAGATTAACATAAAAAACGGTGCATTATAACCAAAGGCAATCTAAAACTAACTTACTGAGGACATTCCCACTCTCCACCAGTCAGCTGCTTCTTTGGGCGCGCCTCATTGCATTCAAGACACTTCAAATTCCTTGCGAAGTTCATGAAGTTGCATCTAAAGACAAGAAAAACGGTCAAATACAACAAACATTAGAGTTTCCTGATCAGCTAAAGAACAACATGAAAGTGAGCAGAGCTAGAATACCTTAAAGTTTGGTTTATATCGCAGAAATGATTTTTAAAACCTACTAGATCCGACTCACAGCGGAACAACTGAATTTGATTCTAAATTTCTACAAGTACGTTTCCCCTATATCTCCAAATGAAGCCTTTGCATGATAACTAGGAGTCAGCCTACGACAAGAATTTGAACAAATTATCTGGGATCTGGCAACTATATCTAAAAACCAACTTAAATAACAGCACAATTTTGTATTCAGGGGAGAGATTAAAATTTCAACTCTCTAGGTAAAGCCAGCGGGTCTGGGGTGAGGTGTTAGTGCTGTTCATCATTGGAAATAAGATGCAAAGCACATCTTTCCATTTTAACTTGAAATAGACATCACAAACAACGTCAAAGCAAAAAAATCATACACTCTCATTGCTAACAGATTTTTAGGAATGGAACTTCAATTATGGCTTCAAAACAATGAATCTGATTCAAAATCAACATTTGTTGAGTTGGGGTTCGGAATTGCATTAGTTTAGAGCTTATAGACCGTTTGGTATACACATTCTTAAACTACATAGAAATTTTCTAATCAAAGTCAACCTTTCTGGACTCCCCCGTATCTGTTTAACCATCCAGTTCAATCCAGGAAAAATAAGAACGCATAGAGAGCACAATAAAGGGGGAAAGAATGAATTAAGAGGTGGTGATTCAACTTTCAGTGGTAAGAACCCTAGCCATTTCCATAACTGAGTCTCTCTGCTAATTAGCATAAATAGCAACAACTGCATTCAGATGTTTCCTTCAGGGAAATTGATGGGAGACTTGAAATCCATGACGACTGGGTCATATTTTTGAATGACAGGTAATACAACAATTGCCGATAGACTCTCATGGGTAATCGCAGGTTGCCCACACTCTTGCCTCTGCCATTCATCCTCGGTTGAAGTGACCAATCTAGATCTTGAGGCAAGCTTCCCCAGACCAACTACAAAAAAGCCAGGGTGGTGTAGAGGGAGTTCTGTTGAAATCTGTTGCATTTCACGTGAAAAATAAAAATGATAGAAATAAGCTACGACGCAGAGTCTTATTCCTTATAAGATCAAACTAGAGAAAGGATAACCATTTTTCTTAACCACAAAGTCACATCAGTGTTATGATTCATTCAATGCTTCATACTTCGTAAAAATGTGCTCTCAATAAAAGCATCATATAATTCAACGCGATGGGCCGACTACAGTTGGAATAGCAACCAATTTCGGGAGAGCGGATCATCTAAATCAACCAATGTTTTTTGGAGGGCTGGGGGGGGGGTGTTGTTAAGGAAGCGAATAACGGATTAAAAAGTATAAAGTATACTTTAATAACTTAAAAACTGCACATATAGAAAGTTTTATAAAAACAAACAGGAAAGTATAATTTTCTGAATAAGACTTACCACAACATGTAAAACTTCCACACACTAAAAAAAATCTCGACACCAGCCCTGCCATATTTCGAGCAGACGCTTGGGGAAGAGATGATATGATGGACACTGCAGGAGCACTCAGTAGTGGTTCCAGTAAGATGCGGCAATTGGCAGCAAGGGTGAATAATTTTTGTATCTCTTCTCACATCTTATTCCTCACCCCGCCATCACTTTCCCTCTTCTTATTCTGGGATAGGTGCAGAATACATCTTTTCTCTTTTTCTCTTCTCCAGGAAGATAGAAAATACAGTCCGACCAAGAAGACTGTGGAAATGTAAGTTACACATACGCTGGCTTATAGGTGATTGATTGCCTACTATTTCTTAAATTTCGAGAGTAACTTTTTCCCCTTCGAAATAAAATAAAGCCTCTAATTTCGATCCAAACCAGTCGATTTTCTTGCCATGGAGGCTATCACATTAGAATTCACCTTTGAATGCAAATCCCTTTAATCATCAAGACCAATCATCAGGCTAGCAAGATAACCATCATGTCAGCAGCCCTAGCTAGTAAAAAGCTATCATGTCTAATGAGCGTATGCCCTAGATATGCTAGTTACAGGTCTGATAGCCTCATGTTAACTTGAAATTCATCATAATGATACCAGGATAAAACCTAAGATAAAACTGATTGAAATGTAATTATCAAGATAACATTCAAACATCATTGATTTGAGAAGGGCAACCATTAAAATAATAGGTTGCAGCCTAAACAGTTCAAGCGCAGTTTTATGGTGATGAAGTTTAGAAATCACCAATTTAGTATGACTTGAATAATAGTGATATTCCACAACGAATATAAAGAGATTATGTCTGCAGCGTAGAGAATAAAAAGGGCAAAAGACCGAAGAAGATTAAAAAAATACAAGGAAATGTAGTCTTACTTTGGACAGAGCCAGTCACCCTTTTTCATTTCAATAGTTTGCTGTGAATGCTTTTGTGATTCCTCATATCCAAAGCGAGCATGTCGTGCTGATGACTTAGTAGCATTGAATCCTCGACTGCCACTACTGATCTTAACCAACTCATGCAGTAAGGTTCTAACAGATGATTCTACGAGTTCTTCACGTCCGGCGTTATTCCCTCCAGTTAAATTGAGAAGATTCCATGCATAGCTCAACAAATATCTCATCAAATCAACGGTGCATGCTTGCTCCGATGGCAATACCTGAAAAATCTAGAAGGGGTGAAATCTATTGACCAAGCGTGTACGAAGAATAGCAGATCATGGTATTTATGGACAAACTCACGTCATTTCCTTCATTGCCTAAGAATGATTTCATCCGTCTGACAGAATCTGATGCATTCTTGAACAAAAACGGTAATCCGTTCTCCACCACAACTTCGATGTCCTTCTTAGATAGATATCTGTATAGTTTAACCAGAGAAATAAGAACTAAATGTCCAAATAAGATACGCTTTATACTTGGTGATGTAGATACTAATAACGGTTGACAATGGCAGCTTTAAGAAATAAGCAACCAGACAGTCGAATACTCTCCAAGTCGGAAAAAAAAGTTTCAACATTGGTTTCCAACCATACCTCAAAAGATCCGGCCATTCGCGAGCGTAATAAAGGCACGCACCGACTACATTTCTGAAGTCCTCGGGCATCTCCTCGTAGGCCAATGAAAAGTCGTCATCTTCCCCGCGCGCAGGAGGCACCTGCCGGCCCGTGTAGCCACAGGCAGTTAAATACTCCACGAGCTTCAACCACTCCGGCCATGGAAGGACGGAAGCCCTGTGATACGGTGGGGTGATAAGTGCCTCCTCACAGCCAATCATTGCCCTCCCTGGCGTGTGCAATTGCGCCTCGGCTCCAGAAAAACACCCGCGTCGAGGCTGAAGACCGGAGAACGGGAGACGATGCCCTGCACCTATGACGGCGGAAATCGATGCCGGGGGAAGTTGAGACTCCCGAGAGAGGCGGAGGAGCGATCGCGGATGAAGACTGAGACGGGTGGAGAGCAGCACGGAGAACTTCGACGCTCCACCCATCTCCGCCGAAAGCTCCCCGCCGGAGTGTGGAGGCGGGGGAGGGGGCTTTGGGAGGGTTTTCCTCGCTCGAAAGGATCTAGAAGCCTCCAAGACAGTTGAGCTCCATCCCCCACAGATCAATCTTCATTTCATCATAATCCAATTAGCCGTCTGATCTGTAAAGCCTTGACGACTACATGTCCCCTTGCGAATAGTGGACTATTATTGGCCGTCCGATCTCATAGAGAATGACTGATGATGAAACGGATTTAGAACCTGGGAGGCACCCGACCCAGAGGAATCGTTACGACCCAGTGGACTCGGGCGAGTTCGAGTGGCCGTTGCCCCCGTCATCAGGCGCGTCAAAAGAGTATCTGAGTAGGAGACTCTGCCGGACATTTTTGGTACGAACTTCTTCAACCTCCGACGGAGGTGGGGTTTTGGAGCAAGCGAGGGAAGGAGGAGCACTGCGCCGGCACACGGTGGCTGTGTGGGAGGGAAATGCAGCACGGATCGCTGGATGCGGCCACAGAGCCGCCGGATCTCGGCGACTCCGCTGTGGACGCTCCTCCTAAACAGGTGGCGCGGGCAATGGATAGGCTAGGGCGGGCGGCGCGGTTGGTAGCGGACGTCAGAATCGGTGCTGATCGCCTTCTGGAGGCGCTTCTCGCTGCCGAGGAACCTCGACAGGCTAACAAATCTGTGCAGTTTATTCTCAAGGAGGAGGCTTCTATGCGTCAACATCTTCAGGATCTCCGAACTCTAGGTTTTTTCTGATTCTGCCTTTTTATCGAATTATTTGGTCATATTAGGCCTTTTTTCTTGTTTTCTGAGCATTGTTCATTTCTTTACCACTGTCCATTGGTCCAAGATTCCGAGCACGATAGCTTAGTTCAGCTGTCATTCTACGGTTTTGCCCATGTACACCTTGTAATTCGATTATTTAAATCTATGGTAGCCATTGGTTCTTACAAATTATTAAGGCTCGATTGTCTATAGGTCCCCGCAAACAAGATCTTGGACATTGTTCGAAAAAATGCGATTCATGCTCTAATCGTTTAACTTGTATCTAATATAATTTTTTTACCACAGGGCTTAATAGTTTGATTTTAAATCCTTCGGTGACGTTGCTGGTAGAATATTCAACTTTCTGCTTTTGGTTCCTAGGAAGGCAACTGGAGGAATCAGGAGTTCTCAGTGGCTCTTTGAAATCACGAGGTAACTCTTGGGGCCTTCACATGCCCCTTGTCTGTCCAGACGGTGCTGTTGTAGCTTACGCTTGGAAACGTCAGCTTGCCGGTCAAGCGGGAGCCTCCGCTGTTGACAGAACGAGGTAAGGAATTGCCTGATTTAGCATGCTTTCACAAAGCGTGCAGATGTTAAATAATTTTCTCCAATCTACTAGGCTTGCACGGGTTTAAATCTGATTAAGCTATGTTAAATTCATATTTCGTAGAACCATACTGTGGACTGTGGAGTGGATTAACGAGCTAATCTCTGTATGTCTGACTATAACACTTTGAGGCGTACTTCTCTTTTTTCTGTCAATGTGGAAATAATGTTTTCGGAGTAAGGATATAACAACTCATGTATCTTTCTGTAGTTAAAAGTATAATTATTAAAGAACCTCCTGATTTGCCTGTTACTCTAGAGATGTTCCGCTCAGGACATGATTGGAACCCATTTGGAAAGAGCCAAAAAAAAAAATAGAAAAAACATTTTATCTTTCTCTTCTAGTTCTAAGACTTTTAAAAAAAGAGTATTGAATACACCAGTAAATCTGAGCTTCATGTTAATCGTCCTAATAGACATGTCAAACCAGGGACATCACAATCAGATTGAATGTGATGACCGATTCTCAGTTCGAATCTGTGAAATGACAATTTCATTCCAAAGTGAAAGTACACTCATATATGCTATTGCTTGACCCCATGAGTAGTTGGTTGGCTCACGTTTGAGGGATGTGCTGTCGCAGCTCCTTAAGCTGACCCTAGATCTGTGTGATTAGACATAATGCCACAGTTGAAAAATCGAGCATTCATTGCTATGCTTACTTATCAAAATCCTACTACGAAAACTCAAAGATAAGTTATCATCATAATTATACAGCTCACTTTGGAAATATTTTCATCTTGTCGATTTTTCAATGAGTTTGAGATGACAAAGCAAGCGTCATCCTGAATTTTTTCGGACTGGTACATCAGACTTGGGTTGGAGATTAATCTGCACGCAAGGTTAAAATCAGAGAAAGCAGCCCTGACAATAACACTTTCAGAAGAGCATGAAAAAGGAGAAGAGGAGCTTAACCATTCAATGTGAGAGGGTTGAAATGTTAACCTTTCAAGGCATTCGGCTAGTTGAAGAGGTTTTTCCCTCACTTGGAAGATGAACTTAATGGCCCACCACTTGATGAAGAGTTTCGAGTTGAAAAAAAATCCGGCTATATTGACTTAGTACACAAGAGAACATTAAGTTTATGGCATCTCTTGGTTTAATATCCTTATGCATTATTTTCCTTTATCAGTTTTTAGTTTGTTAAATGTATCGTTGAAATGAATCACTCTGACAGGCTCATAGTTCCTTTTTTGCGAACATCTAATGTGATGGGGCAGGAACACGAGAAAGTTTGTCCTTTTTATCAAAGTAAGAATTCTATAGCAAGATATTGAATCGAATCATCCTCGCTTGATTGTAATCCAGCCCCATAAATTTTGTAGAAAAAAGTTTCTGTAGAGCAGTGGCCCTCTAAAAATCTTTTAATCTGCGACCTGACTAATTCTGACGCATCCAGAGGATTTTGATCTTAAAAACCGTTTTCATACTAGTTTGTTTGTATCACCAGGATTTTGAGTTGGTGCACTGATATTTGCTGAAAATATTTTATAGTGATTGTGACGTATCATCTATAGAAAATAGAGAAATTATTATAAAATTTATTTTATTTCACCTTTTTGTGATAAGAAATCTCACAGCAAACATCTTTTAGTGAAAGACATTAATATTCAGACCTGTTATAATTTTGGCGCTTTGTTAATATGGGCCTCATTCTTCTGCTCCTTAGATTAGCGCTCAAGGCGTTCAGTGACCAGAAGAGGCGGTATTTCCCTCACCTAGAAGATGAGACTGATGGCCAACCATCAACAGAAGAGTTTGGGATTCGAAAAAAACCTCATCCCTCTCCGGCAGTGATCTCTGGTCTGAAGGAAAATCACGTTGAAGGCAGAACTTTGTTTGATATCCTCGTTAACTTTTCAAAGGAGGTTCCTGACGTGAGAATCTCTACTTATCAACGCATGGAATGGTTGAAAAGAGCATCTTCCAGGGCTCTGTCAGCCGATGAGAATCCTATAGACCCACCCAAGGATCAGTATTTTCATAGTTCCGATAAATACAGAGCAGGCTCACTGGATGTTGCCGCTTCAGGACAAGCGGCTGTCATAGAATTGCTGGCACCTTCCATCTTTAGAGCCATTTTGTCACTTCATCCTGCAGGCTCTACCAACCCCGATGCAGTTGCCTTCTTCTCTCCTGATGAGGTAATATTTTTTCTATGACTTGCTGCTAGAATGCTATCATTTATGGATGATCATTATTTAGCATGAATGTAGCAAGCTGAGTATGTTGGATGTTGGTCACCAGTTTTGTTGTATCGTAGCAATTGTAGGCTTGCCGTTTCTCTAGGTAGCGATGTTCGCGTTCAATGAAATTGAGCTGTATGCCAAATGATATAAGGTAGATGTATCTTCAATCTCTACTTTCCATTCAGCCATTTTGGTCTTTATCCCCTCAAGTATCTTCCTCCACTGTCGAACATTAAAACCTTTGCTATTTACATAAGCCCCTTTCCTGTCTAGTCTCGCTATCTAATATTCTATGTCTGAAGGGGTTTCACCGTTGCCATTTGGTGAAGTTCTGTCGTAGTATCTCGCCATCACCTTGTCAGTAGAATCCGTGGATAATTTAGGGATATATCTAAAGGAGTAATTCCTCCACTTTATTGAATGCATGGTCTAAAAGTTTAGTGATCGTAAGTCATGTGCTCGATTTGTGCATCTGCCTGCGAAACCGTCGATGTTGAATACGCAGTAATTATTTACTGGTCTCCTGTCATGAAACTGATGTAGTTCAGTTGTGTTTTCATTTGTCTCGTCTTTAAGTGGTGATGCGATTTTGGTTTTACTTGCGAAAAATAGAGTAATCTTCCAGCATGTGGTTTGAAATGTTTCTATGTCACGACTAAGGGCTATTACATTGGCTGGGCTAGTTAGTTCCATTGTGAATGATATGCTTCGATGACGCTCTCCTAAGATGTCAGGTTCTTTTCCTCGTCAGATCAAATCGTAGGGAGTTAGTTTTTAAAATGCTGACACCCAAGCGAGCCCCCTTTTTCTCCGAAGTTCAGGTACTGCTGATCGAGACATGAGAACCCCAGCCTGTAACTTTGAAGAGTGAATTATGTTTCTAAGCTCCTCCACAATTTTTTTCTCTATACTCTCAAAAGACTCATTCTTCTACGTTAGCAAAGCCAAACTCATGGACACGATATCCCTAAAGGCCTCCGTTGCCTCATTATTACCTGATCGGTCTCCTTCCTACCACCTGGTTATTCTTTTTTTGGCTTTTTGCTCTCCTAAAATAGAAAGGAATATTTTTCCAATCATATTTATCTCGTATTTCACTTTCTTTGGGAAGTGAAATATCTGTCTTGTTACGTCACCCTAAAATTAGTACAGATTCACTCCTCATCACTACATCTTCTCACCCTGCGGATAGATGGGATCAAGGTAGGAAAGTGGAAAAGAAATTATCCAGCATCTGGTAATCCAATGGATATGCCCTCATTTTTATTTCTGTTCGATTCCCATGACAAAATTCTCGTCAAAAGTTTTGTCTCTTCCAAGTTTATGCGCCAAGTTCTCCGTTTCTGTTGTGTTAGATGTTCCATTCATCTTTTCCAGTTCAAAATCATAATTATTCTGGATGCAGATGACATATTCTGAAAAAAACTGGAAACTGATGGTATCATGTTCTTGCCTCCTGCTGTATATACTAATCCGCTGACTAAACTTTTCTAGGTCGGCAATCATGTTAATTCAAGAGGAGTATCATCTTACCAAGTCTATAGGCACATCACGGTATGGATGTGCTAATTCTGGGACACGTCCGAATCTAGTGTGCAGTGATTAAACCATTGAAGGTACTCAAAAGTCTGCGTTTCATTGTTGCAGGAACACGCCGAAAAGACATCACAGTATTTCCTGAGCGTAGAACCTGATGTGGCGCTACCCCGACTTTTGGTATCTCTTCTCTCTAACACTGAACTCTAATTGAAGCATCCATGATTGTCTTGAAATGGCAGACAGTATCCTGATCATATAGAAAAAAGAAGAAGAAAAAGCTCTAAAAGTGCTCTAAATGCCCTCATTTTCGTCCTGCAGCGTTGGATATGCAGCTACCAGACGCTATTTTCTCAACCCTGCAGGTGAAGCTCTGGAGACTCAGCTACATCTGGAACCCCCCCCACCACCACCACCACCACCACTCACCAGTTCTTTCTCTCTCTTGACATCGTGTTCTTCTCATGCAGTAAATGCGGACGACTTCTCACGAATGATAGGCTTTTAAACTTGCTCCTGCCGCCTGTTCTTCGTCCTCATCAACAGCAATTAACTAAGGTTCCCAAGGACCAGAAATCCGAACAGGCCCCTGCGTACCACGTCGGGTGCTACACTGACGAAGTTTAGTTGAAATCTGACCAGTTTGACCAGATGGCTTTTCTATCACGAGCAAGGCAAGGCAAGAAGGAAGATTTAGTGAGAGGAAGTTTTTAATCATCTATCGCCCATCGTGTGAGCCTCTGAGTTTGATTCTTCACCTGTATAGCATCGAATCATGTGATCTAGAGATTGCTCTTATGAAGTTCAGCATTCCCACGGGGCTCACACTCCGGTGACGCGCCTCAGTGGGTGATCTTTATCAGAATCGTTTGATGCCCACCGTTCGATCTTTTTAGCAGATGCTCGAATCTCCTGCCCGGTAACTGTACCTTGTAGCTGTTCCGAGACTGGGACGGCGCATCGTCGGATTTTGACCTTCTTCCAACTTGATTGTTCTTGATGTTTTCTTCTGCAGCATTCGGGCGTGAAACGGGTCGCCATGAACAGCCCATCCCTTGTCTTGGCTCCATGGGGAGCCAGTGGTCTGTATAAATTGAAATGAATGGCGGCGACCTGGTGAGCAGAGCTCCTTAAACTAATGGCCCGTCTCTTGGTCTTCAGCGGGGTTTGGCTCCGTCTCCGACCCTTCTTAGCTCCATAAGACAGAGATGTAGCTCTACCCATGAGAGAGACTGATAGAGAGAGACTGAGAGAGAGAGAGAGAGAGAGAGAGAGATGGTGACTGGTTTTCTGTCGTGGGAGATGTACGGGGGAGAGTGGTTGATCTCCGTTTAAACCTTAGCTGGTCCGAATCAAGATAGATGGGGTCGCCCCGACCAGGAATAGTGCGGGGACTACTCCGCGCCCAGTCTCAGGTAGGAGGATTCGCTATAATGTGAGGCTCGTCATTTATTTCATGTCGGTGCTCTCTCTGTCTCTATATATATATATATTTTTTTTTTGGGGGGACAGAAAAATGAATGGCAATGGAAAGGTGGCCTTGGCCCACGGGTGGGTCTCCCCGGTTCTTGTCCCATTATTTCATTTTTCTCGGAGAATCATGCATAAGATTCCCACTTTGTTGAGCTGAAAATATGGAGGTGAGTCAACTTCGGGCGCTGGATAATTCCAAGTTGTGGGGGCGGTGTAGTGGTTATAAGAGGCCCTCTGGCGCCCTTGCGCGCGCTTCAACGCCTCGGGTTCAGCCTGCGGGAGGCAAATGGGCGAGCTTTCGATGTGTTTATCCCCATTCCTAGAGAGAGAAAACATCCTTCCCAGGCACGGGATGGGCTTTCGGAGCCTACGCTGACGACGTGGGTTTAAAGACGCGGGCAGAGAGAGAGAGAGAGAGAGAGAGAGAGAGAGAGAGAGACCCGAGGAGGAGACAGACTCTCGGGTCAGAGACTCGGGGCAGGACACTGTAGGGGAGGGGATGCTTACGTTTCTCATCTGCTTTCTCCGCAAAATGGTTAATGGGACGTCCGGCGTCACCTGAGACGGGTCAATCGAACCTCTACGCTGCTACGGACGAACGCCATGATGAGACTCTGCGTTTGTAGAGAGAGGAACAGAGAGAGAAAGACAGAGGTTACTTGAAAAGGGTGGAAAGGTGACCCTGGATGGGGTGGGTACACGCTCTCAAGCTACGCTCGCAAAGATACACAGTAGGGGGACTTCGGGGAAGGAAAGGAGGGGACTGCCCACGCACACCCACTGAAGCGAAGAGATTCTGCCACTCGAGCGTCAAATCTCCGTTTTTAAAGCCCCTTAAAAGATGGAGAGCCGCAGCAGCGCGAGCAGGCCCTTGCAGTCGCCATTAATACACACGTAAGGTTGGACTCCCTCACGTCACCCCATCCCCCCCTCCCCCCTCCTCCGAGCGTGGTAGCTGCCTTTAAATGGAGTTCGACTCGGCCGTGATAAAGGCCCTCCCTTCCCTCCCTGCCACCTCTCTCTCTCTAGACACATATTCTCTTTCAAAGACCAGTCAAACAAGCAACATCACTCGCTCGAAGAAATTTCTCGGCCTGCCAGAGGAGAGCCGGCGACAGCCCGAGAAACGGACCCACTTCCCGATATCACCTATTCCATTATCATCTCCCATCCCCCTTCCCCCCCTCTCTCTCTCTCTCTCTCTCTCTCTCTCTAGTAGTAGTGGTAGTAGTAGAGGGGGAGGACCCGGTAGAGAGGAAGAGGCATAATGCCACTGTACAGGTACGAACTAAAAACGAGGACACCCGAGGAGGGGCGCTCGATTACGCTACCAGAGCCCACCTGGGCACGAGCGGCTTGCCGGCTTCTCCTCTCGTTCCCAGATCGTATTTAGTAGCAGCTCCATCCCTTCCTGTTCTCTAGGTTTCTGTGCCGCATCCGCGACAGCCCACCGCCCCCAATCCTTCCCCCGCACCCTGGTCGCAGGCCGTCATGATGAAGTTCAGTCGCCGGCGCTCCCATTGGCTTCGCCCCTCCGAGCCAAGCGAAGCATGAGGAGGTGGATGGCAGATAATCTTTAACTCCGACGGATTCCGAAAGAATGAGATTACGCTTCCACAGAGACCAACCAGTTCCACAGTACGACGACGAACAGAAGAACTAAAAACCGGTGGGTGCGACCAAAATCGACAAGAGGGGCAGAGAATTATTCGCAGTTCCAACCGGAAGAACTTCCCACCTCCTCTCCCCGCCCAGCCGCGCCGCCGTCTCTCGTCTAGGTTTTCCTGTACACGGCGGTTCACACAGCCAGTCCCTGAGAGACAACGCCATTGCAATATCCAGTCCCAGGTGCCGTCCATCTACGTCGCTCCGACTCCGAGGAAGTCGAAGAAGGGTAACTTGGGACCGTTGTTCCGCTCGTCGTGGCCCCTTGCGTCTTCGCAGGCGTAGGCTATGCCCCCCGCCGCCGGCCAGGCCGTGTGGTGAGGATCCGCAGAGAAGCCGCCTAAGAGATCAGCCGGTCCCAGCGACATCATGACCGGCGTGCCGCGATAGAACCTGTTCCTCGGCGGCGCACCTCTCCCATCCATGCCTGCACCGGGAGGACAACCACCAAGGAGATCAGAAAAGGCAAGGGGTATGCCTTGAGAAACCAATCGGAAAAGATGGCCGGTTGCAGAGAGAAATGCTATGAATGCTTCACTCAAAACCGAGAGCCGGCTTCATGAATCTTCGTGACGAGAGAATCATTAAAGGCAATCAAAAAATAAAGGAGAAAATAAGCCCGGGGGGCTATCTTCGTGAAGAACGTAAGATAAACGGATGGACACCAGACAGGCAGGCAGTTCGCCGGATAGTTTTCACTGAAGTAGCGATGATGATAGCGAATCTCCCCCACCGACAGAATATAAAAAACATGCGGAAAAGAAGACAACGGGTAGGGACGAACGTCGGAAAAACCCAGAAAAGAGAGAATAAATGGAAGTCTGATGAAGAGACTAGTTGTTGCGATCAAACATACCCACGAAAGATTCGATCGGTGACGGTGGCTGGTGGTGCTGAGGACGGAATCTGTGGTAGAACCCTTGAAGAACAGGCCGGCTGGAGGGCGAGTTGAGGGAGAGATCTGTGCCAGTGGATGCTGCAGACTCGTCCCTATTGCTGGTGGTGGTCGACTCACCACTGCATGCATTGTTATTGGCGCCCATCTCCGCCGCCTGCGGCGGCGTGCCGGCCGGCAGGCAGGCTTTCCTCCGCCTGTAAGCGCTAGACTGTTCCCGGTGCTTTCTGGCCATGATAACGTGCCAGTGGTTCTTCACCGCGTTGTCCGTCCGGCCGGGGAATAGCCTGGCTATCAGCGCCCATTTGTTCCCGTAGAGTCGATGGGCTGCCAGCAGCCTGTCTTCTTCCTCCTCGCTGAAGGCCCTCCGGTTGATCCTCGGGTCCAGCTGGTTGAACCACCGCAGCCGGCAGCTCTTCCCTGTCCGACCACAAAGCGAGTCGGGTTAGGAAGACGATGAATCAGTGCCCGTAAAGCCCGAAAGGATGAAGAAGATCCGTGGCTATTTTCGGAGGGAAATTGGTTTCTAATCTGTAATACCTGATCGTCCTTCGAGCTTCTCGGCAATCAGATTCCAGTTCTGGGGACCGTACCGGGCTACGAGTTCTCTGAGCTTGGCGTCCTCGGCAGGCCTCCAGTGCCCTCTGGCGCAGAGCTTGGTTTGTGTGTCCTGATCCTTCATCCCCACGAAGCTCTCGCCTTCATCTTCTTCCTCGTCCTTTTGCAGAGATATCCCCCCGCTGTTGACGCCATCGATGAACCTTCCCTCCCGTTTGAGATCCTGTAACCCCCATCCTTGATGGCCGTGCGGTTGCTGGTCCATTGAGAAACCGATTACGATCGTATCGCATTTCCCCTCCCCGGAGGAGCGCAGGTTGGCGTCTGGGGATGGAGGACCCGGCGGCGGTGGAGAGAAGAGACCCATCTTCTGGTAGAAACCGCCGGCCCTGCCGCAAAAGAACAAGGACTGAAGGTGAGAGAGAAACTGGTGGGAGCGAGTGAGGGGATTCTCAGACCTCGGAACGGTTCTACTTTGCTTTCTCCAGCTCTCGTGGAGAAAACAGCCACGGAACTACAGATTCAAGAACGGAAACTCAGAAAACCAAGAACAGATTGGAAGGGGGAGGGGGCGTTTCCCTCTTGAACGTGCACCTAGAAGAAGAAAAATGGGATTTTTTTATCGGAGTGGGGGAAGGTCGACCAGAGGGTGGTGAACCAAAGGCCCGTTATCAAATGAGACCCCTCCAGGAGATATAGATAGAGAGAGGGGCGGGGGGAGGGTCGGGGGGAACCGTCGACGGAGAGGGAAAACTGATCACAGCCCGGGAAAACAGCCACAGATAAGCGGAGGGCGGCCGACTGAGAAGAAAAAAAACTAACTGTTCAGAGCACCAGGAAATAACCGCATGCGGAAGAAGGCCGCCGGCGGGGAAGAAGATGACTGTTCATAACCCCAGAAAACAGAGAGGAGTACCAGATGATTCTCTCTCCCCGCCCCCTCTTCCTCTCTCGCTCTCTCTCTCTCTCTCTCTAGTACCAGAGACTAATTTTTGCTTACTTTGAGACTGATCGCTGTGCCTCTCGTGGGAAGAGGGAAGTATTGGTTTCTGCAGCATGCACCAGTGTCAAAAGAGCCCCCTCGTGTGCGTAGTGGGGAAGAGAGAGAAAGAGGGAGAAACAAAGAGGGAGGGGAGAGATGGACGACGGGGGTGGACGGAGTGGGGGCGTAGTCCTCTTATACCAGTCCTGCCGCTGTCCCTCTCGGCCTTGACAAAAACACAAGAACCGAGCTTGTCTGCTAGCAAGCCCCAAACACCCCCCCCCCCACCATCCTTTCTCTCTCCAAAAGCCCAACATAAACTAAAGAAGAGTGCAGTTCCCCACCCAATCTCATTCCATCTCCTTTCCAAATCAATTAATATTACCCTGCAACAGCTTCTTTCATCGTAGCTTTCCGCCTTCTCCTCTCTCTCTCTCTCTCTCTCTCTCTCTCTCTCTCTCGCTCTCGCGCGCGCGCGCTGTCCCTCCTTGATTCAATGGACCTTCCGTGAGAGTTCCTCTCCACCATGTGAATCTCCGGTCGGATGCCGAATCCTGGAAAACGGGCTTTAGAACAAACCAGTCGCCCTACTCTCTGACAGACCCCACCGATTTTCATCACCTTGTGGAGGAAAGAGGAAACCTTTGAATCGGCCGGAATTAGGTTAGGATCCCTAAAGGGCACCACTGTTCAGGGAAAACTGATTATCCTCTGCTTCAATAATGCTCCCCACTGTTCACATGCCGGCTTACCTTTTGACTCCCCGCCGTAGCCCCCCGCCCCGCCCCCCGGGGCGGCCCCTCCCCGTTGCACACCATTAATTTGCGGTGTCCCTAACGAGCTCCTCTGCGCCGCTAGCGGCGGGTCAATGTTTTAATAATGAGGCGACATCATTTTCATTCGCGACGTGCTATCAGATTCTATCGTCCGCCGGCTTCAATGGCCTGCCCACGGCAAGATCGTCGGATCATCCTACCCCACGTTTTCTCGGCTAAGGTTTCCGTTGAAAGGTCGTACCAATCGCCCTTGGACTTGTCTACAGAGAAAGGAAGCGCAGACTGTAGGACGGCGAAGGAGGGCCTCGACGGGAATAGGAATCCGATGCTGTTCTCTCCCCCGCTTGGCGTAATGGCGGTGGCTTACTGTAGAAGATTTGGGTGGGGGGAGGGGGGGGATATTTGGGGGAGACGGAAAACCAGGAGGGCCCTTCGGCCGACAGGCGCTCTCGCAGGTGGGACTGGTAACGGCTGCTGAAAGATAGATTACCGACGGGGAGGCTACTAATTGGGTATGATCCTCGCCGGCAATCGGAGGAGGACAACCCGACGGGAAGGACAGGCCACGGGGGAGAACGACGAACGGCCCGCGGCTCCGCTTGCATGGTCACGGCGTCCGTTTTCGTCCAGACTGACGGGACGTGACGACGCGATGGGACGTCCCCCACGAGTTCGCGACCGGCGCGGCCGCCCGTGTGCGTGCCGGCGGATCTGCCGGCCCTGCGCCAGGTGGGGAGAGGCTAGTCATGCCGATCCCTGTGGAGTAATTAATCGAACGGCCTTCCGGCAAGCAAACCAGGCACCGTCAACGAGTACGACACCGACGAGACATGGACACGTACTCAGCGGCTCTCCACCCAGCATGAGCTTCCAAATTTGACTGCACCGCCGAGACCCGACCAGAAGTGCACCGGCGCCGCCGCCGATAACCTATGGCTCCCCCTCTGGTTCAGCCGAGGCAGCGGCAATAACGCGGGCTCAGCTCATCCCTTCGGCTGAGGCAAAGACGACAAAATAATGTTCCTCCCCGTCGAGTCTCCGGCGGGCACGGCCGCCGCGGCAGGCCCGGAAGAAACGCCACCGCTCACCGCCTTGCCGGCGAGGACCTACTCCGCCACCGAAAATAAAAAAGGGAAAAGTGATCTGAACCGTTTGGTAGCGTCATTTCGCAACAGCGGCGGCAGCAGCTTTCTCTTCTTTCTTACCCGCCCCCATCTGCTTCCTCCCCGGTGGCGGTGGGCCTTCCTCCCCTCCGTAACGGTCGCTGTTTGCCTGAAAAGGACGGCGAAAGCCGCCCCAGTTGGGCCGAGGGGCCGCGCACACGTGCACCCTCTCCGCTGGCCCCTCCCCCACCTGACCCCCCTAGGACAAAAGAGTAGGCACACCGGAGATCAGGACACCTCTCTCTCTCTCTCTCTCTCTCTCTCTCTCTCTCTCTCTCTCTCTCTCTCTCTCTCTCTCCCCCTCTCTCTCCGGCGGGTGGGAGGCAGACGGTGGCCGTGGACAGAAATGGAGCACAAGATCGCCCGAGGATCCGTGGGGTAGCGCGGAGTAGGGGGCTCGGGCAGCTTTAACTTTCCTTTTGAATTTAGTGTCGAACAGCGACTGTCTTCACTCTTGTCTACTTGAACTGGTAACGGACGCGAGAGTGACCGCTCGCGCGGAGCCGACGAGGAGCAGGCGACCCGTCTCCCTCGCTCCTCTCAGCCGACGGGGAGCCACCACCACCGTCTTCTTCCCTCTTGCGAGGTCGACGAGACTTCCCATCAAAGTTTCTGCCGCAGCGGCCTAATGAACTGCACGGCCCGTGATCTCTCGAAGCTCGTCGGCGGAGGAAGATGATGAGTTTTCCTAGGAGGAGAGACAGGCGGTGGGCCGCCGAATCCCGACCACCTCCACCGCCCTCCTCCGCGGTTTTTACTGCTTCGGCGACTTTACTGCCGCTGCACCAGCTTGACTCGACATCAGGTGGACTGTCGGGATCCGGATAAAGCTCAGCTCCAGTCCAATCGACAGGCTGACCAGTACGGCTCCGGCCGGTGGCGGAGGGCGTGCGGGTTCTCCCGTCACCCTCGCCGGAACACCGCCTTAAGGAGACGTCGGCCGGAAGATGGCGCTGTGCCGGGTGTGACCACTAGAAAGAATCGAACCAGAAAATAACTGCGTCTTGTGGAAATGTTCAGAGAATCCGTCGTCAATCAGTACGACTCTCCCTTTCATCAAACCTGGCTGGCGTCTGCGATCGATCGCATGGATAAACTTAGTGTTGGATAAATCTGAAAGCTGGGCATAATTCAGCAAGAAGACGACGGCGGCGGACTGTAACCACATGCGCGGCAGGAGGAGGAGCCAACTGGGGAGGCGATCACATGATAAACAGTCAACAGGAAGGCCCGGAGGCTGCCTAAGGGGAGGCCCCGCCGACGGCGGCAGCGACACCGCCCTCAGCAGACGGTCCCCCGTGGCGTGCTCTCCCTCCTTGATTCTCCGGCGCTGACCCACTTACGTAGCCATGGCTTCGACACCCTCGAGACCGTTGACTGAGAAGGAACCGTCTGATTATTCAAACACCGTCCCAAAATATTGGTGGGCTGTCCGAAATCAACCAGAGAGTTTCGACGTGTGGCGGGCGAGACATGTTTCCTCGAACCCCATTGGAACCCGACCCGACGGAGCTGTCAATCTCTTGTCCTAACCCGTTGGCCGGTCCGCATCTTCTCACGTCAGGGTGCGACGCCTTGCTTACTCTGCTTTCGGTTAAAATCACGCATTCGAGGCTATCTCTTTAAAGGAGATTTGGTCAGAAGCAATTCTCTAATGGAGGAGCGGTTTCCTGCGGCTCCATCTGGTGTAACCTTCCATCGCTTAGTGATCGTGGAAGCTCCGGTCTCGTGCAGGACTGAAAATAAGGTAGAGAGTTCACAGGTGGCGACTGTAAGTGGATTGACTATCAATGCAAGATATAAAGCCACGGCATAGGTCTCGAGTTCGATCGACGATGAGTGAGGCGTGCCTACGTATGATCAGACATGGACGGAGTCTCTTCCAGCAATGTTGGTCTCCGTGAGGCAGTGGCGGGCCATGAGAAGAGACGAGAACTGGCGTCGATAGTCTATTCCAACAGTGGAGCCATCTCTCTCTCTCTCTCTCTCCTCCTCTCTCTCTCTCTCTCGGATGTTAAGTGCGGCCTTTGTTCTACGATACGGTCTGCATGAGTCCCATCCTCGCGTATCGAGAAAGCGCTCATCGGGAGACCTTGACCCGGTTGAAAAATCCCGGAGAGGTATCCCCAGTAGGGCGGAGGCTGGTGATCTATCGCTTTCCCTCTCCCCCTCCCTCTCCCTCGTTCCCCGTCAATTTCTTACTGATCAGGGAACCAAGCTTGGTTATCACGAGAGTAGGTTTCACGAGATGTTGGAAGATGGGTATTCACATGCCGCCATGCCGATCCCCTCTTCTTCTCTTTGTCCTCTTTCCTACATTCGCTGGGGGAATTTCCACCCATTTTCATTCCTTCACCTCTCCAAAACCCCTCTCTCTCTCTCTCTCTCTCTCTATCTATCTATCTATATAATCTATCTGTGCACACAGATATCCATGCATCTGTTCTTAACGAGGCTTATTAGTCAGGAACTGTCGACGGAGGAGTGGGGACTTACGACTGTGGACGTGTGCGGAGGTTTATTAGTCAGGAACTGTAGGCGGACGGCCATATGACTCGTGGAATTGCGAAGGTCTGGTCTACCAGGGTCTCTGGTCTCCTCGATCCGCAAGCCCAGAACGTGCGTTCTCGGTGTTCCTTGTGCCCGACGCCGCTCCGTTCTTCCCCCATTTGTTTTCTCAGCCCGACGTCTGGAGTCCTCGGCCTCTCCGGGCACGTGTGTCGCCTCCGCCGGCAGCCGCCACCACAGTAAACATCGGCCCTCGAATTCGAGCAGGCCCCAACGCCGCCGCCGTGTCGGAAAGGTCGCCGCCTTTGTCCCCTCGACAGATCGCGGGGTTAGATTCCACTGGACACCGAGGCAAGCTAGGGCCCGCACGTGTGGCGGATTAGAGACTCCACCTAGTAATACCCTAGGGTGAACTCGGCCCAAGGAGAGCGGGTGATGGAGACGAAGCAGAGCTTCCTCATCGCCCGGTCCAAAGTCGCTCTGGTTTTCGTTAGCCGCCATTTGTCCACTTCGCTGCTTCCGAAACAGCGGCTCTCCGGTCACATCCCCGAGAACCCACCGACTCCCACGTTCCCTCCCCCGGAATCTGACGGCACCCCCGCACCCAATTCTCTATCTTTGGTCGTTCACCTTGCCGTCGCCGGCGGCCGGTGTCCCCGCCGGCGGTGTGGACTGGGAGGGAACGCCGTACCTGGTCCCGGCGACTGGCCGGGAGGAACGTCAACACGCGCTCCCAGCTTTCTGCCGCCACCGGAGACCAGTGTCATCGCTTCCCCCGTATCTTACTTAGAAACCGACAAATGTAGAAGCGTACCGTACATGGTAGAAAAAAAAATTAAAAAAACGAGAGAGCCCAGTTCCATCATTTGGTCATCTAATGACGAGTTAGGTAATGTGATGATCTTAGATTAGGTGAAGAGCCCATAACAGAATAATCTCCCCTTTATTAATATAAAATTATTATTTGACCGCAAAAGTGAGACCCATCGCAGTTGATGATTTTTCCTTGACCAGTTGTCAACGGCTCATTAGCCCATACCCCGTAGACGGATCCGCCTATAGCAGCGGTTAGCCCACAGGGAAAGTGGGCTTATGGGCCTGATAAAATACTAATGGGCCGACGGGTGACCGAATGAGACATTGGCTAGATTGGGTTGGGCCCAGTTATCTGTGATAATATCTTCAGCGGATGACGCCATGTCGGCCCACACTGGAGTACGCTATTGGGCCTACCTCGGATGAGGAGAGGTGGGACCTCGACACGTGTGGTGTAATGGACGGCCGTGGTCTCTTTCAGGTGGGCCCACTAAGGAGATAATGGAGGCCCATCAGTAGTCTTTGGGCCCGATGACATCCGACGGCAACGGTCTTCCAGACCCGTCGTCGTCTTCGTAGTGGGCAGTGGAGTGAGAAGATCCCATGGCGGCAGCGGCACCAGCAACCGCAGTGGCGCTCTCGCATTGCCGTGGAGAAAGATGGTCTCTCCACCCGCTTCGCCTTCCAGGCGCTTCTCTCGGTTTCTCTTCGTCGGCGATTCCTTCACTCTGCCTCAGATGCTCCCCCTCGGCTGGGCAGTCACGCGGTCCGCCTGCGAGGGCGCGGGGTTTGGGCAGGCGCTCTACCGTCGCCGTTGCGAAGTCTTCTGATGCTGGAGGGGCGCCACGGCCTTCGGAGAGATGGCTTTTGGAGCCTGTAGGTGAGTCTGGTTCCCATGCCCCTCGGCTTTGTTTGCTTTTTATCTGACGGCCGGATCATGCCCGTCGATTGTGAGGCTTCGCGTTGCGATGCTCAGGCACGTTGCGCTCGACAGAATGAGATTACTGTTTAATGTTTCCTCGCGAGTGTGATCTGATCATGGGGCTCTGTGGAATCTGCCACAGATAGATACGCTCCTAAACACCGGTTGCGGTACTCGTTTATATTCGCCTGAGTTAGGGTTGTGGAATATATGATTTGGGAGAGTTTATATGAGGTCCTCCCCATTGATCGCGCTGTTAAGCTGGGAGAATATTCGAGTACCATTTCGTGTCGAAATAGCCAACATCTTTGTGGAGAATATACCAACGGCTGAAGGATGGAAGACAGACTTCACAAGTTTCTTTTGTGAATATTTAAATGAGTGTTTTCTTTGATCTGTATCAACACAGCTTTAGTCTCATAACAATCTAAAATGACCTGCCATGTTTCAGATAACATGGAGGGTAACATACTAAATTGGCATGAAGTCCTGTACCGTTGTCATTTTTTGATCTTCAAACAGTAACGATAATGCGTTGCCATGCTGACATGTTGACCTATGCTAGATGCTGAGTTTCATAATCCTTCTGTTCTTAAATAATCATACCTTGCGGTGTTTCTGCGTGCTCATATGTTTTTCTCTTTATTCCAAATAATCATTCCTAATCAATGGAAACAGTTATACTTCCCATGTTCATAATTCTTTTAAGTCGATGTGTGTTCAGCTGTTCTTGTTGGTTTTTGATTTTTGTTGAGTGTATCATCATGTATCCGGCTGAGAGTGGCCAGATCGCATCTCTCATGCTCATTATCGCTAGCATTCATCGATAGACATACTCACATGGTGATGTAGTGCAGGTGATGGGGATACAAAACATATTGGTTTTCGAGTTCCAATGCCTAATGCGTTTGAGATTGTTTCAGTAAGCCCATTCCGTTCCCCATTAATGATTGCCTTCAGCTAAAGAGATTCCATTGCCTAACTGGTTTACCATCTTTAGAATGCGGTGACGGTAGGTCGTCTTCCAGAGAAAGCAGATATGGTAATCCCCGTGGCGACAGGTACTACCAAAATCTCATGGCCCATGAACTCTCGCCCATTTTTGTCTTCTATATCCTGTGCTTTAACATGTGAAAGATGATTTGTAAATAGCTTGCCGATACTGCAACTAAACAGACAGGCACTCTGTCTGGTTCCCATTCCTGCCGTTTAATCTTGATGATATGCTTGCTCTTTTACCTATTATCTGCCGTTCTTATTCGGAGCAGTATCTGGTATCCACGCTCGACTGGAGAAGAAGGATGGGCTTCTTCTTGTCACCGACCTAGACAGCACAAATGGAACATACATTAACGAAAAAAGGCTCAGACCCGGCGCAGTCTCACCAGCGCCGCCAGGGAGCCGTATCACTTTTGGTATGTTTCGGTGTTTCATGAAATCAAATAATAGCTAAATATAAAAATTTTAGGGTTCCATTGATCTCTGTTAATGAATATTTCTCGTTTATGTTGTTGCTGCTTCTTCTCCTTTGTTGATCTTCCTCGGAAGTTCAAGGATCTTTCTTGTGTGGAAATTATATGAGACATGGTGCGCTAGCATGAGTTTTTTTTTTCCTCAGGTGATACACATTTGGCAATGTTCCGCGTCTCTAAGCTTCAGGAGGAAAATATTGAGGTTGAAGCTGCTGATTCCGAAACTGAGGTTGAAACTGAAGCTTCACAAACTGCGTCAGCTAATTAAAAATGGAGAATATGCATTCTGCACCTCATCTGAGCTTCGACGACCTCCTCTGTTTGCCCTCCCCATCATCATCATTAACATGGAATACCTCTGGCTAATGGAGATCATAAGTTATGTCGATCCTTTTTTTAACGAAAATAATTAAAGCTGAATGGATCTGCCCAGCTGTTTATCGTGACATTGAGGAGCTTCTCCTGCCGCATCACAGAATTTTGCCGCTTGTGATCCAGTCAGGGTTTCTCAGATTAACTAGTTGATGAGCTCCAGTAGAAGGCCTTTCCATCTCATCCCCGTTCACCGGGCCCTTGTCACTGAAGCTTGGATCAGCCGCTCGTTCTTGGAAGTTCCCTAGTATCAGCCTACTCATGCGTTTATATTTTCATTATGTTCATCTGGTTCTACTTCCGAACGTAAAATATAGTGTGGTTAGACGCGAGGATGACCAGGAAACCACCTCCTTTGCACCCTCTTTGGTCATTTGCCCCTACTGAATTACTGATGAGAGAGATAGAGATAGAGATAGAGAGATAGAGAGATAGTGAGAGAGAGAGAGAGAGAGAGAGAGAGAGAGAGAGAGAGAGAGAAAGCAGAAAAAACGAGCGACTGCGTGGAAGGCGGTGAGAAGTCTCTACGCCGCCTTCCACCGCTCTGCTGGGGAAGTTCTGTGATTCTTTACTTCGCGTGCTAGGGGAGGGAGAGAGAGAGAGAGAGAGAGAGAGAGAGAGACGTTTCCTCGAACCCAGTCCTCTAAACGTGAATGGAGCTGGTGAGAATCGTACGGGGGACGACCAGCGTGTGTCGCGAGGCTTCCTTACGCGCATAGTCGAGACTTCCCCGGCTTGATGCCGACACGCAAAAGTCGGCGTAGGGGGTGGATGGAAGGCATCCACGGGTCAACCCTTCTCCTCTCTCCCCGCCAAATTTCTTATTCGTCTCGTAGCTTCTAAGATATAAGCATTAATTTCTGAAGATGTCGGGATAAATTTTCAATAAAAATAGGTAAGAATCCTTAGAAAATGGATCTTAGTGGATGACAGAGGAATGAGGCCACAGTGTTTGCCGGCCAAACGAGTCAAGACGACATTAAAAGTTCAAATGAGACGGTAAAATATGGCACATTGCGCGCTCTCAACGCCGGCGAAGGTCAACGGCAGGCCTAAGCGGCGCACTGCAGCATGCCCTTAAACTCCGGTAAGCAGATCCTGCCGTCGCCGTCCTCATCGAAAGCTCCGATCATCGACGCGCAGTCCTGCAGTCTCCTGCCCTCGGTGAAACCCAACGCGAGCAGGACGCCGCTCAGCTCCTCGGCGGTGATGAACCCGTCGCCGTTCCTGTCGAACACGGAGAAGGCTCGCTGGAGCTCTTCATCGCTCGCCACCTTCTCTTCCAGAAAGCGAGAGGCCGCCTTCACCAGCCTGCACCGGCTGCATTGCTCTTCTTCCCACGTCTCATCCCCCTCTTCCTCGGAGACCTCAAGGCCAAGCTTTCCCATGACCATCTCCACGTCCTCGATCATCACGGCGCCGCCATCGTTGCCGGAGGGATGTCGGCAAGACGAGCACGTTCCCGCCCCCAAGCTGGTGGCTTTCGCCTGCTCTCCTTCCTTGCCGCCGGAGTGGTCACGGTCTGCTGCGTCCTGCTCGACGCTCACTGAGAAGACAAGCATCGACTTCGTGTAGCAGAAGAGGAGCTCGATAAGGAGATGGATCTTGCTATGGAAGAACCAGCCCATCACCATCATCCTGTTTTCTCCCAGTTTGCAGGAAAGAGAGAGAGAGAGAGAGAGAGAGAGAGAGAGAGATGGTGAACCTGCCGTTGTGGATCTGGGTTCGGAGGGGATGAAGACGGTGGTTTAATATGTAGTCTCGGCTGTTAACCAAGATAGCTTCTACACGGAAGGTGGTCAGAAGCTTCGAGTGGTTGCCGAAGGGGCACCTCGCTTCCTGCCTACTTTCTTTCTTCTTTGGGATGCCATCGATTTAAAGAGTGAAGGGAACGGCCCCGCGTCTTCTTTTCTTCTCCTCGTTGATGACGCGTTGTCTTCCACCGACACCAGAGTCTTGGAGTAAACAAATTATCCTCTCTCTCTCTCTCTCTCTCTCTCTCTCTCTCTCTCTCTCTCTCTCTCTCCCTCTCCCTCTCTCTCCCTCTCTCTCTCTCTCTCCCTCTCCCTCTCTCTCCCTCTCTCTCTCTCTCTCTCTCGGCGCCGAAAATTTCTATCGATGGTTCGGGCTTTAGGAAGCCCGGTTTAAGCCTTTCTCTCAGAGGACCGGCCTTCCCCTCAGTGTGCAAAATGTGAGAGGGAGAGCGGCGCTCGCCTCTTGCCGGTCTGCTGCGGGGAGATGTCTTTACTCGACTGTGCTGAACCCAAGGAAACGGCGTGGGGAAGCTCACTCGGTCTTCCGCTGGGTCTTGCGAAACTGCCACGAAGTTAATCATCCTTTACGTAGACCGTCATTGGGCCCCGAGCCTGGCTATTTCTTCGATAGGAGACAAGCCTCTCTCTCTCTCTCTCTCTCTCTCTCTCTGCAAACTGAGGGCATGGCCGGCAATGTGACCTGAAACTGAGCATAGTAAAGCCCGGACTGTCGGGAGAAATTTGCGCTCATAAAGGGAGAGAATAATTTGTTTGAACGCCAAGACTCTAATGTCAGTATAAGATGAGGTATCGTCAGCGATACTGAACCCGACGACAGCCTAGCCAAAGGATTGCCTTCGTGGTGGTTTCTGAGACGCAGTGGAAAGCCGAGTGGGCTTCCCGTTACTCTTTCCCTGAGCTCAGCTCGGTCGGTGTGCCTTCGTCGCTGAAATACATCTCCCCGCAGCGAACCCGGAAAGAGGGAGACGAGCGCCGATTTCCCAAAAATGGTTACAAATTAGAAAACTTAATCGCGGGTTTAAGCGGAATGCCAAGACCATTCCTTGAGTTCACCTTGCGCCGCACAGCCGTGCGCGCGCGCGCGCGGTGAGAGAGGTAGATAGATAGATAGAGAGAGAGAGAGAGAGAGAGAGAGAGAGAGAGGGAGGGAGGGAGGGAGAGAGAGAGAGAGAGAGGAGGGAGAGAGAGAGGGAGAGGGAGAGGGAGGGAGGGAGAGAGAGAGAGAGAGAGAGGGGGGAGGGAGAGAGAGGGAGGGGGAGAGAGAGAGAGAGAGAGGGAGGGAGGGAGGGAGGGGGAGGGAGAGAGAGAGAGAGAGGAGAGAGGGGGAGGGAGGGAGGGAGGGAGGGGAGAGAGAGAGAGAGAGGAGAGAGAGAGAGAGAGAGAGAGGGAGGGAGGGAGGGAGGGAGAGAGAGAGAGAGAGGGAGGGGGAGGGAGGGAGAGAGAGGGAGAGAGAGAGAGAGAGAGAGAGAGAGAGAGAGAGGGAGGGAGGGAGGGAGGAGAGGAGGGAGAGAGAGAGAGAGAGAGAGAGAGAGAGAGAGGAGGGGAGGGAGGGAGAGAGAGAGAGAGGGAGAGGAGGGAGAGGAGGAGAGAGAGAGGGAGAGGGAGGGAGGGAGGGAGGGAGAGAGAGGGAGGGAGGGAGGGAGAGAGAGAGGGGGAGAGAGGGAGAGAGAGAGAGAGGAGAGGGAGGGAGGGAGGGAGGGAGGGAGAGAGAGAGAGAGAGAGAGAGAGAGAGAGAGAGAGAGAGAGAGAGAGAGGGCGAGGGAGAGAGAGAGAGAGAGAGAGAGAGAGAGAGAGAGAGAGAGAGAGAGAGAGAGAGAGAGAGAGAGAGAGAGAGAGAGAGAGAGAGAGAGAGAGAGAGAGAGAGGGAGGAGAGAGAGGAGAGAGAGAGAGAGAGAGAGAGAGAGAGAGAGAGAGAGAGAGAGAGAGAGAGGTCGTCGCTGAAGTGTTGAGAAATGACTCATCTAATTTGGGCTCAACAATGGCGGCACCTGTCAAAGGGCCAACTGGGCCGTGCCTTGTTCCAATGAGGCAACAAGAAGCGATTAATGACGAGATGATGTTTTCTCTTTTATTACGTCAAAAGACGGGCATCTTTGTAGTCTCACATTAAGTGAGAGGAGGAATAAATGTTCATTCTACGTGTCATTTTTTCGAGTGATTATGTCCAACTAGTTGTATCATAACTTATTTAGAGTACTATAAGATGGTGAACACTTCTTCAAAGTTAGAAGTGGCAAAATTTGATGAAACATCCTCTTTTACCAAATGAGAGTGAAAATAAGGATCTTATGATTCAATAAGATATGATCAAAATATTGAAATAAAGGAACATACAACGATGAGATAAAGATAAAGAGATGAAGGTGGTAAGTAGCATTCATGAATGTCTTGTAGATTTTATTTTATATCATGTCTTTGATGAAGATTTATCTACATGATTTTATTAAAAAATAGAGAGCTAATTTATGTAAAAATTCTTGATAAAAATTATTTTTTCAAGATAAATTATATGGGCTTAAGATCATAAAAGGCTCTAATTTTACAACTCTTATATATATTTTCAAGGAGAACATGAGTGATTTATTGAGATTATTTGTAAAATTTAAAGATCAAGACAAGACATTAATGCTTTGTATTTCTTTCTACATATTGTATGAACATAGGTGACAAATAGAGGAAGTTGAATTATGATAATATACATGTTAAATGACCAATGGATAGAAGAGTAAAATAATGTACAAGGGAAAGAGAAAGTCAAACAAGAGAAAGAAATAACAATCAATGTCAAAATTCAAAAATCAGATTAAGATTGGAGTCTTATAAGTGCCATGGCAAGGGTACATAAAGATAAATTTTTTAAGAATAAACCATTAAAAACACAAGAAAAGGTACCCTTTTATCTTTACAAATGTTGTAAGATAAGTGGTTTCCTATTGGTGTAATAGAACATTTTTTTCAGATTGTTGGTTATTAGATTCATAAAGTTTGTATCATGTGGCCAAGTATAGATTTGATTTGAAACTTACATATGAAAATATGTTGTTATTGGTAATGATGTCTTTTGTCAAGTCATTGGAATAGTTAAAATCAAATTTAAGATGTTTGCTATTATTTTAATGATAGTTAAGGATATGATTTATATATATCACCTTAGGAATGATCTAATTACCATAAGAAGATTAAAATTAAATAGATATGCATTTAATGTAAAATATTTAACCTTGAAGATTCATAAATGGACAATGGTGGTTAAAAAAATAAATATTTGTGGATTGTTGGGGAACATAACAATAGCTACAGCTTCATCAGCAACATTTGAAGATTATAACAATCAATATATTACTATGGCACATGACACTATGTTATAATAATGAGAATAATATTAAATAACATTATATAAGATGTTTATTGAAGACATTCAAGAATTCCAAAAATATATTTTTCTAATTACTATGTTACAAGAAATAATTTTTTGAATTATGTTTCTTAGATTATGTCTATTTAGATGCTTATGAATTTATGAACATAAAATTATTAGGAGGATCCTACTACTTAGTAAGTTTTATCGATGATTATTTGATGAAAGTTAGGGTTTACTTCATGATACATAAGTGAAAAATTAGACTCAAAATATGGAGAGGTGATAATGATATAGAGTAGATAGATTAAGAAATATTTTACATACTTAAGAAATCTTTAGCAGTACATTCCTCTTTATTAATTAATATGTTTATTAATTCAAGTGTATGTCCATGTATATTATCTTTGTCAAATGATATACTTAAAGCTTCCATAGTTCTCTATAACTCAAATAAATCCTCTTCCTTAATATTATTTAGAGAATGAGGCTCCTTAAAATCTTGTAATATCTTAAACACTCTATTATACACCTTATAATCCCTTTGTCTATCTAATACCTTGTTTCTTAAATCTTCATATATTTTATTTCAAAAATATTGTACTATCATATTATACTCTTAAATTGTAAAATTCTTTGAGAAAAATCTAACCATAAGCCCCCTCTTATACTTAACTCTCTTGATTCTATCGATAGTGTGCTTCATATAGTTATAATCCAAGACTTCTTCAACAGAAACTTGTTATCCACTCTCAACTTTGCTATTATATCTTTACAAAAAACAGTGAGGATCATATGTTTTAGATGAATTTTTGATGGAGGTAAATTACCATCAATGCAAGCCATAGATCCTATGGAGACTTCTACAAAATGGGTTAAAGTAGGCCTAAGGGAGGGTAGCCCAAGAGAAGAAGTGGGCCTTAGATGAAACCTAATACTAGGTGAATTAGATGGACGAGTGTCAAGACAATCACCCCCTCTTGTTCCTATATACCCATATGAAGTGACTCTCAAGGTCATGACCATAACTACCCAAGTGGCTATTAGGTGTTCAACCAAGGGGCCCAAGGAGACACATCAGACCCTTGACCAATGGTCAAAAATAAATCAAGGACTAGAGGTTCTTATGATATATCATGTTGGAGAGTTAAAAAATTCCAAAAAAGTCAACAAGGAACTACCAAACACTTATTTTATAGTCATAATTATATATTTTTTAACTAGTTCCTAAAAAACTTTCTATCAAAGGAGAGTGATTTCATGAATCTTGGAGAAACACAAATTATTGAAGTCTTAGTTGAAGGTTATCTTCAAATTTTAATCTTTTGTTGAATAGAAGCTACAAGGGTCAAACAATCCCCACAAAGAGGGTCAAGCATCTTATTTAGGGAGGCTCTAAAGGTCAACCACCATATTCATTCCACTCATTCACATTTTTTATCATTCCACACCATAAGTTCACCACCATCTAAAGTAATTGAAATAAAATATTGATGTTAACAAGTCAAACAACATGAGACTACTTCTCTCCTTAACAAGTTAATTGTTGAATTTCTTTAATTAATTGATATCTGATTATATTTAGAAAATATTTTGTAACTTATCATTAAGTGATCATAAGATACTCACTTTTCATCCCTTTGACGATCAATACAAATAGAGTGAAACCCTAGATTTGATATGACAAATTAAACAGGGTGAAACCCTAGTTAATAGATGATCAATGATCTTTTATCCTCAAAATTACCATATACAAAATGATCTGAAGGTCCCTTCTTAATTTCACTATCTTTTGAGAAGCCACCTGGTTTGCCTTCACTCTAAGTTGCTTAAATCCTTAATTTGGTATTATTGGTAGCTTCTCACATCAACTTCCCAATAAAAAGTGTTACAATAAAATGGTATTATAAATAGAGTGAACTTAATTGTTACAAATAGAGAATGGTGTTCAAAATTAAATGCTAAGTTACCAAAGAAATTTGGAGTATAAGCAATAACATGACGTGATGAGATGTTATATAATAAATAGATGACTAATCTATGTTCTTGGTATAAAATTTATTAAAGAAGTTTGGTCACATTCAAATTGTGAGTTATTTGGATGTTTCAATTATGTCCATCTTCCAACTGAATTCTTACTATACAAAGGATGTATCCTATTAAGTTTCATAAAGTTAAAAGATACAAACTTTGGGATCTATCTACAAAAAATATTATGAGAAATAAAGATGTAAATTTTGATGAAAATTATTCATTAAACTTTTTTTGATGAAAAATCCTCACTACAATCAAAAAGAAAAGTTGGTAGAGATAAGATTTATGTGGAGTTAGATAAAAAAAATAGTAAACTAAAAAGAATAAAATTGAGCACGAAGGAAATGAGATCACCATCAAAAGAGCTACATGCACCATAAAAGTACACATGAGATATTATTTTGAAGATTATGTTTCTTTTTTTTTCTATAAGGTTTTCTGTATAGTGGTCAAAACATGCATTGATTAAAATGATATTTGTCATGATAGTAAATAAAGATATGAAGTTAGAGCGATTGAACGTAAAGATTGTGTTCTTTCATAGTTTGAGAATAGATCAACTAGAAAATTTCAAGAAATATAACTAAATGCACCTCGTTCATGGGTTAGAGAAGTTGTTTAATGGATTAATGTAATCTCTAATGTAATGTTAAAGAAATAACATTTTCTTGATTCAAATGAACTATGATGAATATCTTTCTTATGTTTATGTAAAACACTTTGAAGATTGATTGCATATTTTATTGATGCTTTATGTGAATGATATGATGATAGTTGTTAATAATATGAGCCATACTATAAAATTAAAATATATGCCTAATAATTAATTTTAAATATATTATTTTAGGTCAATAAAAAAGATACTTAAGATAAAATTTATATAAGTAAAACAATAAGATAACAATGAGTATCCTAGAAAATAGGAAGAAGATATTGAAATTGTTTGATATGAGAGATAATAAAAATATTATAATGTTATTGATAAATCACTTTAAAGTATCTAAAAATAAAATTAAAAAATTGATGAATTAATAGAAGAGATGAGCATGATACCCTATGTTAATGCAATAGTCACTTTGATGCATGTTGTTGTTTATTCTAGATTTCACATGAGTTATGAAGTTAGTGTGGTGACTAGATTTATAGTAAACATAAGAAAGGACCTTAATAAGGGAATTAAGTAGATCTTTAGATATCTTAGGGGCACTATTTATATTTGAATAATACTTAGAAAATAAGGCACAAATGATCTAGATAATCAATGATCCACAATTAGAGCTGATAAAAAATATAATTTTACTACATGACGATAATTAGATTTCTATTTTTATGAGAATTAAACAAGTAATCATATAAGAACTGAACATATGATCAAAGAAAATTCAATAAAGCATTTTTTAAAGAAAATTCACATTACAAAAAATGATGAAGGTATGTTGAGTAAACTGTATACAATAGAGAAATTCAAGCACTACTTGGATTTGATTCAAATATCAATTTTTACGAAGTAGAAGCAATTTCCAAAAAATCCCAAGAAAGAGCATAATCAAGAAATTTTTTTGCCGACTTAGATATCCACTATGTTGTAGATTGTTGAGATATGGCTCAACAAGAACACCAATCAAAAGTCCTAAATTGCACACTAACGTCATGAGGCAAAAAAAGATGAACAAGGAGTTGTTATCTTCTATTTATGCTGGATTTCGAGATAATATTTATACCTCGTCTCACTTCGTGTGAGATTACGAAATTGCCCCCCCTCTCTCAAGAAGCTGTTGTTTTCTCCTTCTTTTAAATTGAGGGAGTGGAACAGCTTTGTACTTCCACATGAAGTGAGAAGAGGTATCAATGCTTCTCTAAACGCAACCGTGTACGGTTTTTGAATCAATTAGGAAGTTTCATTTTTCCTCTCTCTCCCTCTCTCTCTCTCTCTCTCTCTCTCTCTCTCTCTCTCTCTCTCTCTCTCTCTCTCTCTCTCTCTCTCTCTCAGAGATCGACACAACTGATCATCCACTGATATGCAGTGAGTTCGTTTGCTTCTGCTATTTCTTCTTGTCAGCCTTTAATTCTGAAGGTAGATTCGACCCAACATGAAGGTTTCATTGCCGCAGCCGCTGAGGACCTCTCTGAAGATCATACCAGGCGCAGACAATCCGAGCTCATCTTCTCCCAGCCTCCGATGACCACGCCACATTGCCCGCCCTCCCAGGCATCGCCACCCCTTCTCCTCCATCTTTGTTATTTTCACTCCATGACCGTCTCTCTCTTCTCCTCCAACGACCTTCGGCTTCCCTCTCCTCTCCACGCCAACGCCCGCCTTCCCCTTGTCCGAAGCTGCAGCCCAAGAAGCTGTCAGGCTTAAGCCTCCGTGTCGCTTGCGTCAACAAAGGAGCCGATGGCGTCATCCCCCTACTGGGCTCGTCCTCGGAGAATCCACTATTCTCGGAGGGATCGCAGGACGCTTCCCCTATTTCGGTCGAGAATCAGATATTTCTCTGAAGATCTGATCAATGTGGATCGAATAACCCATTTCAAACGATGAACTATAATTTTTTCTGTAGATCAGATCGGAAACTGTCGATCCTTTTTCTTGGGCTTTTTGGGGCCAAAAAGTCAATGGGTTCCACGCACCATCACTGCACTAGCTCAGCTTTTCTCGGCCTCCGCCTCAACCGGCGGCAGTTGAGCTTCCCCAGCACTGAGCAGGGCACGCTCATGCGTCACCTCCCGCCGCCATGGACCACTCCGCTGCCAGTCTTCCACTGTTGCCTAGCTCTCACCAGCCATGCCCGCCAGCGGAGCCGACTCGCCGGAAATGACGACCCACTAGCTCTGTCGGAGGAGCTCTTTCCGGCGGACAACCTCTCTCTCTCGTCGCCGTCTCGGGAGGCTTTTGCTTGCTACGGCGGGGCTGTTCTTGGCGCTGAAATCATGAGCAGAGCAACAGTGCGGCGACATGATCGCTATCATTAATCAGATATAAAACTATTCATATATTTAATCGAGTTTCTTGACTTAAATGTAAAAAGGTAGCGCGCTCCTCGTCCTTTAAAATCTTGAAACGGTTCACTCGCAGAATACCATTTTATTTTCGAATAAATCTCCTCGTGCGCTGGCGCTTGACGGCGCCGCTGCTGGCCAGCTCCCGCAGCCGCCGCTACGGAACCGGCGTGGGACAGAATGTCAACGGCCCCCTCTCTCTCTCTCTCGTTACAATGGAGATAAATAATCCAAGCGTTTGATCATTGTAAGTAGAAAATGGGCACCGAATGAGACCCTTCTGGAGCCTCGGGGCGTTGAAGAAAATCGCCAGGCAAGAGAGGAGATGGGATGGGCCACGGGCTCCTCAGACGACCCCTCACCTGGAACCGTATCAATTTTAAAAAATCGATTTTTTTATGTCGTATAATCGCCTTCGAAGTCAACGTTTTTTAAAAAATAGTTTGACAAATTCATCATCCTAATTATCAGAAATTACAGTCGATGCTCGAACAGAGTCGTATGCTCATCTTATTGCCACGTGACCATCTATTGACCACGACTCGATGTCTTAAATTTCGGTTCTATCTCGTCGTCCGGGCGGAAATGGAGTGTTCAAGCCCTCAGCGCAGGGTCAACGTACGTTTCTCTTTGGGAACGATTCCGGCTGCTTATCGCCGTCGCTTATGCCACGTCGGAGGTCAAAGTTTGCCACGCGTACGCGGTCTATGCTCAAAACAATTTAATTAGGACATTCCCATTGCGGCAGCTGTTTCGCTGTTCTCATCGCCGACGAAGCGGACCCTGGCTGCCCCCGGTCAACGGTTTATCTGGAAACTTCAACGCGACGGAGTTCCACGGATTTTTCACGTGAGTTCCACGACGCCGTCACTGTCAACGTTGGAACCTTATGAGGCCTCCGGTCTACGGCCGCCATTTCTGACAGATGGCCAGAGGACCAGCGCACGGCATCGACCTGCCTCTAGAAGCCCTCTCTCTCTCTCTCTCCTCTTTCTCTCTCCTCTCTTTCTCTTCTCTCTGTCTACGGAATTTACGAAAGGCCCTGGCGAGAGACGCGGCCTTCCTTTTTCACAGGTTTTGGGAAGGAGGGTCGTAGGATCGCCGGCGGTCGGGCCGCCATCGGACGGGCATCGGCCGAATCGGCCTCTTCCACGTGGAATCTTTCGCGTCACATCACACGTGCTTGGATCAATTTAACATCAAATGGAGAAGCAGACGGTCCTTTGCAATTACGTCCGAGATATCTAATTAATTGTTTTATACGGTTTATGAATTCGCCTAATTTTGTTTTGACCCCCGTTTAATTGGACGGAACTAGTCATTTTTTTGCGAATACACCCCCTCATAAGGTACATGTTGAATTTAATGTACTATCATTTGCTTATTTGTACTCATGTTCGTTTCGGATGGAAGACGTAAGCACTGGAGTCGTCGCAATATTTTAAAGAAATACTCGCCGTAATTAAGGTGCAGGGACATTATTACAAATTTTATATTAACGTCACTTTAATTTAAAAACAAAATAGTATATTCGGAAAAACCTAATTTTTATATCTCGGGCTGTCCGCTCGATCTGTCTCGGCGCGCCCGCTGGCTCCCCCTCCCCTCTTACTTGACACGGTTGCCGTAGCGATCTTCTGACCAGAGACTCTCCAGACTTCTGCTGCAGCTTCTCCCTCTTTGAAAGTCGTCCGTCTTCCTACCTCTCGTCTTCTCCCTCCCCCCCTTCCCAGAGCTTTTAATGGCCGCTTTTTCCGCGTCAAGGATTTGCATTCGTCGCCTATTAATTTCAACACGATCGCCGACCCCGTCTCTCCTTCGCGAATCTCGCTCGGCGTCCCTCCGACGGTGATCGTCTCCTTCCTCGGCGGCGTAGGGTTTCTCTGCTTTCGATCCACCTTCTGTGAGCCGAGTTAGCTGCCATCGACTCTCTCTCTCTCTCAATCGGTAGCTATCTGGTTTGGATTTCGCCTAACTCTCCTTCCAATCTGAGGATGATTTGCCTCTGACCTTCGGATCTATGGCCTTCGCGCGGCCTCTCTTAGACCCTTCACCTCGGCCACCGCCGACGCCAGGCTCGCTCCCACCTCCGTCCGCGGATCTTCCTAGGCCCACCGCGGAGCCTCCCATCGGCGCGAACCTCAGCCAGGACCCTTTCCGCTCATCCTCTCGCCTCTCCAATGCCTCTGCTCGCCTCCGGGTGGACCACAACTCCGGCGACCGGGTTCTTTTCCCGGAGTCGGGAAGCGCCGACAGCTTCCGGCGCGCCTCCGGCTCCAGAGCCGCCGTGCGGCATGGGTCCGGCGCCGAGTCCGACAGATTCGGCGGTGGTTCCATGAGGGAAATCTCCGATGAAGACGCCCGATTCGTCTACATCGATGAGCCCGCACGGACCAACGAGCGGTTTCAGTTCGCCGGAAATTCTATCCGCACCGGGAAGTACTCTGTCTTCACCTTCATCCCTCGCAATCTCTTCGAGCAGTTCCACCGCGTCGCCTACATCTATTTCCTCATCATCGCCATCCTAAATCAGCTCCCCCAGCTCGCCGTCTTCAGTCGGGAGGCTTCGATCATGCCTCTCGCTTTCGTTCTCCTCGTCACCGCTGTCAAGGATGGTTTCGAAGATTGGCGCCGGCACCGTGCCGACCGCATAGAGAACAACCGGACAGCCTATGTGCTCTCCAACGGCGAGTTCTGTCCCAAGCTATGGAAAGATGTGCGAGTGGGGGAGATCATTAGGGTTCGGACCAACGAGAGCCTACCCTGCGACATGGTCCTCCTGTCCACCAGCGATCCCACCGGCGTGGCCTATGTGCAGACGATCAATCTGGACGGGGAATCCAATTTGAAGACGAGGTACGCCAAGCAGGAAACCCTATCAAAGGTGCCCGAGAAGGAGCGGGTGACTGGTGTCATCAGGTGCGAGCAGCCCAATCGGAACATCTATGGATTTCACGCGAACATGGATATCCAAGGGAAGAAGGTTTCTCTCGGGGCGCCCAACATCGTGCTGCGCGGATGCGAGATCAAGAACACAGCGTGGGTGGTGGGAGTCGCCGTGTACGCCGGGAGGGAGACGAAGGTCATGCTCAACAGCTCTGGAGCCCCTTCCAAGAGGAGCCGGCTAGAGACGCACATGAACCGGGAGACGATGTTCCTGGCCTTCATCCTGGTCGCCATGTGTTCCATCGTTTCCATCTTCGCTGGCATCTGGTTGAGGAACCACAAGGATGAGCTCGACTACTCGCCCTACTTCAGGAAGAAGGACTTCTCGGAAAATGATGAGGGAACATACAATTACGATGGATTCGGGGCGGAGGTGGCCTACAGGTTCCTCATGTCGATCATTGTGTTCCAGATCATGATCCCAATCTCTCTGTACATCTCCATGGAGCTGGTCCGGTTGGGACAGGCCTATTTGATGATCCAGGACAGAAATCTATTCGACGAAGCTACCAACTCGCGACTTCAGTGCAGGGCTCTGAACATCAACGAGGATCTCGGGCAGATCAAGTACGTGTTCTCGGACAAGACCGGGACCTTGACTCAGAACAAGATGGAGTTCCAGTGCGCGAGCATAAGGGGGGTCGATTACCAGGCTGGGATGGATCCTCCCTCGGCTGACCACGCAGACTGCTCTGTAAGAGGTAATTACTGTGCATTACTCTTGGTCATGGTACTCTGGGCACGCCGATTACATCATTAAAGAGGCAATGCCGTTGACTTTTTTTTGGTGTGCAGTCGGCGATCAAGTCTGGAGGCCTAAAATGAGGGTGAATGTTAATCCTGATCTGGTCAAACTGCTGAGAAGCGGCCATGACAGAGAAGAGAGGAAGCATGTTTATGACTTCTTCCTTGCCCTGTCGGCTTGCAACACCATTGTTCCCATCGTCGTGGACACCCCAGACGAGAACACCAAGCTGATCGATTACCAAGGAGAGTCTCCAGATGAGCAGGCCTTGGTTTATGCAGCTGCCGCCTATGGCTTTGTGCTCGTAGAACGGACATCAGGCCACATAGTCGTCGATATTCTGGGAAACAGACAGAGGTAGCACTTGTCACCCATCGAATCAATTAAACACTTCGTTAACTCTTTAATTGATTCTTCATCTTTCATTGCAACTAGTATCATCAATTTAATGATATTTGCCAACGGCTCTTCCATGGGTGATGTGGGCTCATAAATCTTTCAGTTTAACTCTATCTTCGTTGTCCTTTGACTTTTATTATGGCCATCCGGGACCATTTTTCGAACGATGTGACAATTATTACTGTTCTTCGTTTGGGAGATTCATTATTAGCGCGCTATCATATTAGGGGAGAAACCTTCATGTTCTTGAGTGAGCCATTCTTATGAATCTGGGCACGGTGTGCTGTGCAGGTTTGACATCTTGGGGCTGCACGAGTTCGACAGCGATCGCAAGAGAATGTCGGTCATCGTTGGCTGTCCCGATAAGACGGTGAAGCTCTTTGTGAAGGGCGCAGACAATTCGATGCTGGGAGTGCTTGAAGAATCCCTCGACCTGGAGGTTGTTCAAGGGACCAAGGACCACCTCCTAGCCTACTCGTCACTGGGTCTGAGGACGCTGGTGGTCGGCATGCGGGAGTTGACCGACGGTGAGTTTCAGGAGTGGAAGTCCTTCTATGAGAGGGCCAGCACGACCCTGTTTGGCCGGTCAAAGGCTCTGCGACTGGTTGCATCTAATGTCGAGAGCCACCTGCAAATACTGGGAGCTTCGGCAATCGAGGACAAGCTGCAGGATGGGGTCCCCGAGGCCATAGAAGCCCTGAGGGAGGCAGGGATAAAAGTATGGGTCTTGACCGGAGACAAGCAAGAGACCGCCATCTCCATCGGTTTTTCCTGTAAACTTCTGACGACCGGGATGGATCAGATAGTCATAAATAGTAGTTCGAAGGAAGCCTGCCGAAGGAGCCTTGAAGATGCCATTGCCATGTCCAGGAAGCATCTCCAGATGGCCAATGACGCTGGGCGGATCTCTCTGGCCCTGATCATTGATGGGACCAGCCTCGTCCATATTCTTGAGAGCGAACTGGAGGAAGAGGTATGTATGCCTTCAGCGAGCCCTGGAGTTGAAACTCTTCCTCTCCTCGATCCCCTGTACGTTAATTGACTTCTCGAGCTTTCTTGGGTGCGGCAGCTCTTCAAAGTGGCCACGGCCTGCGACGTGGTGCTGTGTTGCCGGGTCGCCCCATTGCAGAAGGCTGGGATCGTCTCCTTGATAAAGTCCAGAACTGAGGACATGACTCTTGCCATTGGAGACGGTAGGTTGAATTTTTCTATCGTCGGAAATTTTTCAGGCCGTCTCTCAAGTCTAATGGATCTGTGGGAACTGCTACTTCCAGGTGCAAATGACGTCTCGATGATCCAGATGGCCGACGTTGGTATTGGGATCAGTGGTCAGGAGGGACGCCAAGCTGTGATGGCCTCAGACTTCGCCATGGGCCAGTTCAGGTTCCTGGTGCCTCTCCTGCTGGTCCATGGCCATTGGAATTATCAACGCATGTCATACATGATCGTCTACAACTTCTACAGAAACGCGGTGTTTGTCTTCGTGCTATTCTGGTGAGAGAAAGGATTATTTCACAATCACTCACATCAGTAATTTTTATCAGAATCTCCCACGCCTACCTTCTAATGGTATCATCCGAGTACTGATGAAGGAGGTCTGATGGCCATGGCAGGTACATTCTCTACACGGGTTTCAGTTTAACCACTGCAATTACTGAATGGAGCAGTGTCTTGTACTCCATCATCTACACTGCCCTTCCCACCATTGTCGTCGGCATTCTCGACAAGGATCTGAGCAGGAAGACACTCTTGAAGTATCCCCAGCTCTACGGAGCAGGGCAGAGAGAGGAAGGCTACAACCTGAACGTGTTCTTGCTGACCATGGTGGACACGATCTGGCAGAGCGCCGCCGTCTTCTTCATCCCCTACCTCGCCTACAGGAACAGCACCGTGGACGGGTCGAGCATCGGAAACATTTGGACGCTCGGGGTGGTCATCCTGGTGAACATCCATCTGGGCATGGACGTCTTCCGATGGACTTGGATCACACATGCAGTGATATGGGGCTGCATAGTTGCGACCTGGATCTGCGTGATGGTCATAGACTCCCTCCCTTTCTTGCCCGGCTTCTGGTAAAATCCCATATCCCGTGCGAATCTCTGACTGATGAGAACTGACTGATTTCCTTGCGGGCCTCTGACCGAGCTCCTTTCCATTGCAGGGCGATCTATCATGTGATGGGCACAGCCTTGTTCTGGCTCTGCTTGCTGGGTATCCTGGTGGTGGGGATGGTTCCTCGCTTCGCTCTGAAGTCGTTCCGCGGGTACTTCTTCCCCAGCGACATCCGCATCGGCAGGGAGCTGGAGAAGGCCGGGGGCCACTACGAACCCGTCGGCGGGTCCGTTGAGATGAGACCCATCGTCGGCGGCGGCGCCGCCCAGCTGTGACGGCCCTCCCTCCCCTGGCCCACCCCCTGAGCCCCCATCTGTGCATCCGTCGTCATTCTTGTGTGCATAATTAGCCGATTCTTTCAGCTGTTCGTCGGGTTTTGCTCGCCGGCTTGCAAGCTTGTCGCCAGCCCGAAGGGTACATTTCCAGTCCCTCTACGGTCGTGTATAATTCTCAACTCACACACCCTTTTCGTTCAATTGAGATCAACACAGCTTTGACCATCACTGCCCCCGCGGTTCTTCTGCGCCGGATCAAGAGCGACGAATTCACGCAGCCATTGATGCATGGGTCTGCTGGGCCAAGATACAGTTTTTTTTTAAGTTATTGAAGCTTGGGTTCTTCGGTCGGGGGGTGGGGGAGCTGCTTCGTACGGTGAGTCTTCATCGGCAGGAGAGCCACCCGGCCGGAGTGACAGACAAGACGGAAGCTTTGAGTCCATGCCGGGGAACCTCCGACTCCGAAATGACGTATCGGCGGCTCTACGGGTGTTTCTTCTTCCCGGGGCGAAGGTAGCGGCGGCGCCACCCGGCCCCAGCGGGTAATCATCTCGTCGTACCTCTCTCAGCTCGACGGGGAAGGCTTCGACCAGTTACGTCAGACGCCTGTCGCCGCCGCCGGGCGTGGGCTTTCCGGGAGACCCGCCTGATTCGATGGGAGGGGGGATTAAATACTATGGATAATCGGTGGTTCTTCGTCACCGAATTGAAGTTCTTGAAGAACGTAAGATTCCTCAAGTACTTAGAAAAGTATACAGCGGTGATATATAGATTTAGGTCCGTGCTCCTTCAGAAATTATAATAAAGTTTTAACATAATTCTGAAGAAGGCACCCGTGGAATTGGGATCGACAATATAATTTGCATGAAACCATCTGATGATCCTCACCCAACGGCTAGAAAATGACGTTGACTCTGTCTTTGTCCAAGCCTGGAAATATCCAAAACCAGAAGACCCTGATCGTCTACCGCTTCGTATTCTGGAATGAGAAAATACATCAATCGCTCTTTTTAAGATCGAAAATTGCAAACAATAATAAGGTTCGCAGAGAACTCCCAGGTTTCTTCAAAATTTGTGATCCATGCGACTTAATAACGGGGACTCCACTGCCTGCGCCGGCGAAGAAGCCGGTTCCGCATAGCTGGAGTTCTCGTGGGATAAGGACTAGTCAAGGATGGACTTCAGCGTAGGCGCCTTCGAGAAGTGCCTGGTCACGTCGGCGAAGCGTACGGTATGGCCAGCCCCCCGGGCCCTACGGCAGCCGCAGGATCCCAAGGAACCTTTGAGCTGCACCGATGGGGACCTCCCCACCACCGGCTACGGCGGACACCTGGGGAGGAGACTGGTGGTACGGGAGACCCAGGTTGTCCGCCGGTTGCCAGACGAAGATTGGCCGAGACGAAGAAAATCAAATGCGGCCTCTTTTTTCGTCGCTCTGGCGCAACGATCTCCCGCCGTCCACCGGAAAATAAGAACTCCACCAAACTGTAGTCCCCGTCACCCTGATAATAATTTGAATCACTAGCGAGGCAGATGGAGCACCCACATGACAGTTTGATGAGAGAGAGAGAGAGAGAGAGAGAGAGAGAGAGAGAGCTAGATGGTCTCCAAATGAGTCAGTAGCTAGGCAGGTAGATGGGTAGGTGAACACAAGGTTAAAGCCCCAGAGAGAGAGAGAGAGAGAGAGAGAGAGAGAGAGAGAGAGAGAGAGAGAGCTTAGGATAACGAACGAGGAATATTTCCTGCTCAGTTGGCTGAATGAGAACCACTCAGACTAATCTGAACGAGAAAACTGAGTGGTTGACGAGTCAATAGTTCAAGTAGATTAAAACCCGGAAGAAAAAAAAATACGACACGATTTGGCCAACGCCGTCGCATCTTGAGCATTCTCGACCCCATCCATTGAATCATCAATCTTTCTCGATGCCGTACGCTATAGGCCCGCTGTTCATGGTTTAGTGAATCGATCTACGTCCAGATAGGCTCTGCAGCGGCTCATATTTATTTAAGCGCGGGCAAACGATGGCCCGAGGAGGGGACGAACCATGGACGACGGGATTCCACCGAGCAGCTCGTCCTCTGGCCACCGAATATTTGGATCCTCGCGCTGACCTGGACACATATTTGGTCCGAACATAGGTTTTCTATGCTCTTTACGAACATCGAAGCCCAAATGAGCGGAGTCCGACCGGGCGCAGACGTTTTCCCCAGATAAACTCGGTCCGTCTCTGTCGTACGACAATTATATGAGGATCGAGAAGCTCGTAGACTCGTGTAGAGCCAGGTTGAGGTCCAACGTGCGGCGAGGGAGGGAGAGAGAGAGAGGTTGGGATATCTCGTTCGAAAACTCTCCTTTCTTCTTGTAGCTCTCTCCCTCCCTCTCGCTGAAACCAAGAACGAACGATCTTATACTAATCACCCGGGGCGTCGAAAAACTCCACCCTTTGAATTTGGTGACAACCGAAGTCAATTCAGACGTCAGCACATTGTGTAGGTTGACGTCGGGCCTAAGTACGTAGGTCTAGCGTAAATGACAAGGAGCTTGGACTGCTCTGCTCCAAATAAATTCGTTGTTCAGTCTCCCCCTCACCCCCCCACCCACCCATCATTTGAGCTTCTGTGTCCATGCACTCGTACCACGTGCCACGTGCAAGCCAAAGCCTTAAAATATGGGTTCTTTACTGCTACCTCTAGTCATGTAGACGCGTGCCGCCATTTACGACCAGAAGTAACTTGAAACCAGCTCACAATTGGTCGCTTAAACCCAGAGTTACTGGTATTAAGGTAGCGTTTTGGATAATATCATCGGTACAGGGCTAATGTATGAAGATGATAGCTAATTTCATCGAAATTTCTGGGTAGTTTATTCTCAGAGCTCATGTTTTCATGGTTCGGGCGGGGTCTTGCCCTATAAAAACCACACGCCGGAGTTCATTTCTACGCCATTCATCCCTCCTCGCCGTCGTGTCCAACCTGTTAGCGTCGGCCCGAGTTGGTCTCTTCTTCTGCCTTGCCGACGACCACCATGGAAGACCAGGCACGAAAGGCCAAGAGCCGCCCCCACGGCTCCGCCGGTGACGTGGTCTTCCCCGCCGCCGAGCGCGTGAGGACCCGGTGGACGCCCAAGCCGGAGCAGATTCTGATACTCGAGTCCATCTTCAACAGCGGCATGGTCAACCCCCCTAAGGACGACACCGTGAGGATAAGGAAGCTTCTCGAGAGATTCGGGTCGGTTGGGGACGCCAATGTCTTCTACTGGTTCCAGAACCGGCGGTCGAGATCTCGCCGCCGGCAGCGCCAGCTGCAGGCGGGGATTGCCGCGGAACCTAGAGCTCTTTCTGCGACGGATGGCGGCGGCGGCGGGGGCGCAGCTCGATGCGACGTCACTCTTCCTGGCGCATTCGCCAACTCGTCCACGAATTCCTCCTTTGGGGCATTCGTTCCTTCCTCTGATGTTTCTATTGGCACCAACTTCTCTCCAGACATCTTTGCCGACGATAGCGCAGAAGACCTCTTTTCGATCTCTCGCCAAATGGGTTTCACCGAGACCATCGATCAATCTCGAAGATATGCTCCCCCTCCTGCTCGTCATCATGGCGCGTCGAGTTTCCATTATCAATCAGGTGAATGAATTCATTTACTACACTTCATGCATCACGCTCATGGAGCATTGTATTTTTGCATGACATCATGTTTTTAGTTCGAACCGAGACTGCATTTCTGTCAGGATCACGAGAATTTCTCAGCTGAGGAGGGCTTTCCTTAAAATGTCATCATCAGACAATAATCCCGAAATCCTAGTTCCTATCTCTCCACCGCCGTTAACCTTTTCGCTTCTGATCTCCGTCACATCATTATCTTCATTATCCTCACCTCTTTTTTAACATGGTGGATGCCATCCTGGTTTCAGGGGTGGCTGGTTTTTTCCTCCTCCCTCGAGTAATCTTATGTTTCCCATCTGAGAAATCCACAGTTGATCTCCTCACCTCGAAGGGGCAATCGTGTATCGCAGGTCTGATCACTGTCTTCATCAATGGGATCCCGCAAGAGGTTCCAAGCGGGCCGTTCGACACGAAGAAGGTTTTCGGGCAGGATGCGATGCTCCTTCACTCCTCTGGAGAACTTGTTCCCATGAACGACTGCGGAACTCTATTCAGGGCCCTTCACAATGGCGAAAGCTATATACTGGTGAGCTCTCGCTCCACATGCTTCAAAGCCGTTCCTTTATCATGAACACCCCACGACTGATGCTGACTACGTTTCACTAACATGCTCATTTGATTGTAGTTGTCTTGAGAAATATGCAATAACGTTGCCCCTCTCTCTCTCTCTCTCTCTCTCTCTCTCTCTAGATCTAGTTCAGGTGCATTCTCTCTCTTGCCATGGATCAACAGAAGAAATTGCGAGCTTCCGATTTGAAATGAGCAAGGCAAAGCACATCTGATCTTCTTCTCCGGGGCAATTCAGGCGGCAGAATGGGGTCCCATCCTACAGGAAGCTATTCGAGGAATCCCTTGTCTGTTCGTTTGTCTGGTTTTGAGTGTCCTTCAAGTTAGCCAGGGACCATCAATTATCTGAGCATATGCTACGGAGTGTTTATCTTGTCGAATTATCGATGTTTGCCTCAAGAAATGATGAGCTCGACTGTTTCGGGTTCTCGGGGTCGCCCGTAGATAAGCTTCTGTTGCCAAATATGGCGATATCTTGTACACTATCATAAGCCTTAAATCCGGTCCCGGCGGAGAGAACAGTCCGGAAATGAGATCGGGGTCGGGCCTCTTTAAAGGTCTCAGCCCAACGTACATGCGCCAGGAGAGAGAGAGAGAGAGAGAGAGAGGGGAGAGAGAGAGGAGAGAGAGAGGGGAGAGAGAGAGAGAGAGAGAGAGAGAGAGAGAGAGAGAGAGAGAGAGAGAGAGAGAGAGAGAGAGAGAGAGAGAGAGAGAGGGGAGAGAGAGAGGAGAGAGAGAGGGGAGAGAGAGAGGAGAGAGAGAGGGAGAGAGAGAGGAGAGAGAGAGAGAGAGAGAGAGAGAGAGAGAGAGAGAGAGAGAGAGAGAGAGAGGAGAGAGAGAGAGAGAGAGAGAGGGAGAGAGAGAGAGAGAGAGAGAGAGAGAGAGAGAGAGAGAGAGAGAGAGAGAGAGAGAGAGAGAGAGAGAGAGGAGAGAGAGAGGAGAGAGAGAGGGAGAGAGAGAGGAGAGAGAGAGGAGAGAGAGAGAGAGAGAGAGAGAGAGAGAGAGAGAGAGGAGAGAGAGAGAGAGAGAGAGAGAGAGAGAGAGGAGAGAGAGAGAGAGAGAGAGAGAGAGAGAGAGAGAGAGAGAGAGAGAGAGAGAGAGAGAGAGAGAGAGAGGTGCAATCTAGCTTAGAGACATCGACCCTCCGCGAGAATATCTTCAAAAGATTTGCGGCTGAATGAGTGGGAATCTAGACCAGCAAGAATTGGATTATTCTATAATTTCAGCGATAGCTGAGTTGAAAACCACAGCCTACTTAAGAATAAGAAAACGAGCGTCGCCAAATTGGAGCAAAGAGTGAAACATCCATCCACAGCGCCGGACGACGAGACTGATCGCCAAAACGAGGGTCCACTGCAGGAGCGGCAGGCTCGTCCAGGCGTACCCAAGTCTCAATAAAATCACAATAAAAGTTGCCCGTAATGATGAATATCAGAGAAATACGAGCAACTCTCACAACACAAAATCGTTTTTTCAATCAGATCCATTATATAGATGGAGGAATGAACGACACCCATTCAATCGGAGCTTCAGAACTTAGCGCGCTTTCTGATGAAATCTCATCGTTAAAGACGTGGGTGAGCTTCTCATACATATTTCATCTCTCAAGTCCAATCACAGCGCTGTAGGTATCTCAAGCTTCAGACTAGCAATGGCGTGGCGATCAGTGAACAAACTGACAGGGACGATCACCTGTTGATCACAATCCACATCACCGGTACCGAAACTAAAACTGTGGTACGAATATCAGAATCAGAGAAGTTGGGAACAAGCCACCCATTTGCTATGCACAGGATAATTATTGAACAGATTATGATAATGGTGTTCCAAATCGCTTGTCGAATTCCCCATGGAAGCATCAGGAAAATCTGGAACGAAGAGCGTCGTCAGCTGGGTCTTTGGTAAGACCGTGGTCCTTCCTCCCATTTGCTATTTTACATACAGAGATCCAGACGGAAAGATTTTACACGGCGGGGCCTCGACACAGATCCTATGTGCTTTCCTGGAATGTCTGGGAACGAGAGAGAGCGGCGGGGTTCAGGTGCAGGACCTGCTTTCTCTCTAGATGAAGATCTCTGCCTTCTATCTTGCTGGGCTGGAAGCCTTTGAAGATCCCAGATTTCTTCATCGATTCATCTGGGTCAGGTTTGATGCCGAGCGTTGCCCATATAGAACTCTTAGCAGCCTCATCTGGGTCATCGATCCTCAGTGTCTTCGGAATCCATAGAGACTTCTCCGTCTTCTCTTCCACCAGTAAGCTCGAGTCCCTACAGTGCTTTCCCAGTGTGGGAGACACGACCCCAGAGCACCCACCGCTGCTGGAAGAGGGAGACGGCAACACTCCGCCGGATCCAATCCATGGTGTGCTCCATGATGTTTCATGGGGCCAGTTGGGCGCATAGCCCCAGAAGGAGGCCGGCACTAAAGGGAGCCGGATAGCTGGCCCACAGAAGGCAGGGGAGGCCATCATCATATGCGAATTCCACGAGGCTGGATTCCCGTTACTATTATCATGCTCCTGCGATGGCTTAGAAGGATGTTGACCCGCCGGCAGAGCAAATCCAGTCCACCCTGGAGCCCAGGGATAAGGCCAAGGCTGGCCTGGGAAGCACTCCAGATGGGGCAATGGCGTGGGCTCGTTAGAACAGCTCTGCACACCACCCTGCTCCATTTGATCTGAATTATCAGGGAATTTATTTTCCACCGCACCGGACGCCACCAGAGAAGTCGCTGACGAAGGTGGTTCTTCCCCATTTTCATCGCACTGGGGAGGACCCATCCTGGGATTTCTCTTCTGGTCTCCGAGATGAAGTACCGAGGCTATGGACTCGCAGAGGGGCGCGTCCGCTCCAAACTTCAGGACGGTTCTGCTCCCCATCAGAGAGCCAGCCAAAGGCTGATTATGAGCCGAATCAGGGTGGTCAGCTTGAGGGGATGGAGCTGCTTCGGGGGCATCAGCAGGTGGCGGCACTGTGACGCAGAGTGCTTGTTTTTCCTCCTTCCAGCGCCTACAGGCACGTTCCTCATCGTCCCTCCGGCCGTCCAGTATCTTTGGCAGTTCTTGCAGAAGTGCCTCGGCTGGTTGACGTTGTAATTGTTGTAGTAGCAGAACTTGGTGTCCAGACTGTTGCATCGTGGGCAGGGCAGAAGTTTGTCCGGCTTCTTCAGCACCTTCTGCTGGTTGGAGCCGTCTGGCTCGTTCTTTAACTGCTTAGTTTTTGGGTCGCTGGCTGCTTTATCCCCCTGTTTGGTGCTCTGGCAGTCAGAATTCTCATCGGCGCTGCATGAAATTGACGATGCATCCAGCTCAACCGGCTCTGTTCCCTGCAATCTTTCCAAAGTTGGGGGATCGGGTCTGGAATCCTGCGATTCAAGATAAAAAAACACATAATTAGTTATCGGAGAGGATTTCTGGAACATGGGCACCCTGAAAGTTAATTTAAACTAATTTATTTCCAAGAATATCCGGAATTCTCTGATGCTGATTCATCATAAGTTTGAAGACGGGGTTTTTTAGGGTTCTACAGGTTCCAAGATTATGCACAGCGTTTGAAGATCCCAGGAAGCTCAGCTTTCTTTTTGGGACGTTTTCATCAGATCACACAAACCTGCAGCCCATCAGACCAGAGAATCTTCTTCTTCCACCGTCGCTAATGGCCAAGAGAGTGAAGATTAAGATCCCAGGCTCAAAGTGGCTGTGATAACTGTTCTCAAGAGGATCTAATTCGAGCAGACGACGCTGGGATCTAACAAACCTGGCCAGAAGCCAATAAGTCTCCTCTGAAATCCTACGGCCTCTTTACCCATTCTGGTTTGGAGGTCAATCGGATAAGATCGACGAAATCCATAAGCGTCGGCACAAATAAAACAGGGGAGAAAAAAAAAGACGAAATTTGGGTTTAATCCTCCTGCTAGTGGATTGAGAGGGTTCGGTTGGAATTAAAAATAATGAATATTTTAAAAGGCAATAATTAGAAAAAGCAGAAACGTGACGGCCTGAGACGAAACTACTCAGGAAGGGCCGTAGAAGCTGCTGATTCCATTCATCGATCCAAAACCACGGAAGCCCCCAAGCAGAGGCGATCAAGAAACAACTGACTGGAATCCACGAGTGAATGAAGTCCCTGTGAGTCAACGCGAAACAAGGGAATGGAAATTCTCCGCGAGAGAGACGGGCATTCTGCCGCTTGAGCTCCCCCTCTCAGCGAGAGATGGACGGACAACTTCGAAGAGAAGAAGAGCGGCGACCCTCACCTTAACCTCCTCGCCGGCCTCGTCCATGGTAGACCGGTCGGAGTTCTCCACGGACCGGCTCTCCGGCAGAGGAATCGTCCTGCCGAAGAGCTTTATGGCCGGATCCCGCGCCTCAGACATTATGCCCCCGCTCCGTACCCGCTGCTCGTTCTTCCCCCAAGCTCCCCCGGGCGACTCGCATTTCTCCTTTCGCCGGCAGCCCAGAAGGGAAAAGGCGGAGCCGAAGAGAATCGGCCGGTGCAGAGTCGAAAAGTCGGAGAAAAGGGGGAAACCCAACACCACCAAAGCGGTGGGGATGGAGAAAGCGGGCAGAAAAATATGGGGGAAGCGGCGACAAAAGCATGCTCCTTGACGGAAATGGCGGCCCCCCCCTCGACCCACCGGCTGGGGGAGAAGCCGGTTCGCGACCAGATAGATCAGGAAACGTGGCCCCATCTCACACGCTGGACCCCCCGTCGGGGCCAGGTAGGCGTCCCAATCATCCTGGGCCCCACCCCCAACTCAGAAAGGACCACGCCACACCTCCCCGTAGACTCGTCCTCGCCCCTCCGGTGAGGGCATAATCGGCATAACATGTTATCGATATTCTCACCGGAAAATAACGCATGGGCTCGACCGAACCGGACGACCGGCTATAGCCCGTCGACTCGCAACGGTCCGGTGACTGTTCCCTTCCACCTCGGCGCTTTATATCGGCGTGGGCCATGTGGGCCACATGAAAAGGTAAAGCGAAAAGAACTTCCTTCCGCCATGTGGACCGTCGGTTGTGTCCCCAAATCAACGGCAGAGACTCGATACTGGCAATGGGTATCCCTCTCTGCCGTCCGATCCTTGTGCCTCGCCCTGGGCCCTCGAATGTGTCGCGGATGGGACGCGGCGACGACGGGCCGGTGCTCCTTCGACTTCCCAAGGGGCAATCAAAATCGCCACATATTCTCACACGTTAGCATAATAAATAAATGGGAAATATTCATCTTATTTAAATATTAGTCGGAGAAGACTTATCCCCCCAGGTCTTCTGAATGGGGAGACAGAGGATACGATTCCACGTGGCGGACAAATGGAAGCTTGCAGATATGGCCTCGTGGAAATTCCACCTCTGGAGGGCCAACGCGTGGCAGGACCGTCGCCTTGCGTGACGTGGCGCATAAGATCTCCCCGCGGGGCAACGACCGCCACTCATTCCAGATTTCATGCGCTGTGTGCGGTGGCAGCTGAGCCCCGGCCCTTTTTAGTTCTCATCCACAACTCCCCGGATCTTATAGGCTCAAGACGCTGTTGGGCCCACCCACCACCCCTAGATAATTAATTTTTAAAACCATAAATGATTAATTAATGCGATATTATCAAAACAATGAATTCCCGAGTGCGGGGAATATGATATTTTAAGTGAAAATAATTATGACCAGTAATTCAGTTGTGATTTTTTTATTTTTTAATACAATATTGTAATGCCCCTTTGACAGAAGATGAGAAAAAACGTAATAAATAAATAAATAAATAAATAAATAAGAGTAAGACGGATGGAAGAAAAATCAGGAGGAATGAGCGGTGCAGCAGCCGGACACGGTCGCTCCTCCTGACGTGTCGAGGCGCACGTGAGTGAGCACTCGCACGTGGGAACGCCTTTTGACACGACAGAAAAACTTTCTTCTTTTTCAATAAATTATCCCTACAAGTAAGAAATATTATAAAAAGGCCCACCCACCCCTCCCCTCAAATTCCCAAAGCTTTTACAGGGCCCGGATTAGATCCGGCGCCGAGGAGCGGGCCCCACTAGGAATCGGATCCAAACTGGCAGATTTTGGAGATCGTGACGTCCCATTCATGTTATGTGGGCTCAGAGCCCACTTAGAGCCCAAAGCCGTCGATAATAAATTGTGGGCCGAACGAAGACTAGTGGGCCGTGGGGGTTTCTGGTAACGAGGGAGATGAAGACTGGGCTGAGAGACGGTCCAAACGGCCCATTAAAAAAGGATACCGCTCCGACATGTTTCACACGACTCCGCTGGGAGAGGGGCTTCTCTCTCTTGATCGCACCATAGATTTGCTGGGCTTTCGATCGGACGGTGGAAACATGTTTGGCTCGGGGAAGGAGGAGGAAGCTGGCTGCTCGAAGAAGCTCGATGGCCGGAACCCGGTGATCGCATTCATTCCTCTCCGGAAAAGGGGAAGCTGTCGTCCGCCTCTGCCGCTGGTCTCGATTTCTCGATCGCTGCGCGGAGGAGGAAGTGGCGGCCGGCGGGGAGATGCCCCTGACTTCTCGTTTCTGCCACTGATCCTGACGGAGCCGTGTGGGTGGAGAGGGCGATGGAGACCCGCCGAGGGGGGAGTGCCTTCCCGCTAATTGCCGCCCTCCTACTCTTGATCGCTAGATCAGCGTCTTGTGCGGCTTCTAAGGATACCTTGGGCATTGCTCCTCAAGGTATGGCCCTTCGAAATCTATTTCGCACACTCGTTCGTTTTACTTCTCTTCTCCCCGTCTGTGGTACTGAGAAAGGAATTCCTTCTTCTGTAATGCCTGGGGTGCAAGACATGGATTACTACAGGACGAATGTGATCAAATGCAAGGACGGATCGAGTAAGTTCACTAAGGAGCAACTGAACGACGAGTTCTGCGACTGCCCGGATGGCACCGACGAGCCAGGCCTGTTGCAACCTCCCTACTGGATTTCCTCGTTTCATCGGGAATTCTCGCATGAGTTGGTGCTTTGATTTCAAATTACTCATCTAGTTTATTGCGTCTTTCAGGTACATCCGCGTGCCCAGAAGGGAGGTTCTATTGCCAGAACAAAGGTCACAGCCCCTTAATCATTTTCTCCTCCCGAGTGAATGACGGCATTTGTGGTACGCATTTCGATCCGTTTTTTTTCGCTTTCATTTACTGTCTTCAAATTTCTCTAAAAATGCCCATAGGAAAGTGACCTTGAGCTGCTTTTGAAGTTCCGGACTCATCATTGCTTACCTATGGTTCAGAGTAGAACACTGTTGTTTCTCATCGCTTTTAGTTTGATTTATACCTTAATATTATCAGAACAAACAGTGTGCGTTATCAAGGTAGATAATAGTTACTATACTTCCTCTCTGCTTCGACTGAATGTTTCTTTGTTTCTCCCATCTTCTTTGAATCATGTTAAAATGTGCACGTTTGCTAGACTCATCTCAAGATAGTCTCTGGCATTATTTACTGACAGCCCTCGCTGGCTGACCAGGTACATGAAATGTACTTTACTGGAGTTTTCTGATGAGGGTGGTGCGGGAAATTGAGAATATTTCTTTATACGAGGCTCATATGCTTCAATAGCTAGTTAAAACTTTGTGGTCTGTCTTAACAAAAAAAATACATTCTCCTATTGAACCATCATGTGTATGGGTTCTCAATCAGCTAATGCATGTCCAATTAATTTGGTACATAATATATTTTTTGCCCACATAAGATGGAATTTACATAGTGGTAACGAAAACGTTAATTTTCACGGTTCTTATGGTCAGATTGTTGTGATGGAAGTGATGAGTATGGTGGTAAAATGAAGTGTACGAACACGTGTTGGGAAGCCGGTAAAGTGGCAAGGGAAAAGTTGACAAAGAAGATAGCTACATACCAGGAGGGTATTGCACTGCGGAAGATTGAAGTGGAGAGGGCGAAGAAAGCATTTGAGCAAGATGAAGCTGAGTTGTCAAAGCTGAAGACCGAGGGAAAACTTTTCAAAGGGCTTGTTGAAAGGCTTAAAGGTGTTTCATCGCTACCTGCTCATTCTTACTTTGTGGACTGAAGCGTTATATTCTAAATGAGTATATGATAATACAATCCTGAGATCACGCATTCAACATACCATGGTTAATGTAGGTACCTTCCAATTGAGTTTTGATTTGTTTGCAGTAGAACATACGTTGGCACATGCACACACACTCAGTAGAACCTATATTTTTTCTATGGGAGGCTGACTTTATGCATCACAAAGACATATAAATTATTATATATGCTTATCTCTGTATGTGCCTTTTGCTATCCATTTCATTTCCCCTGATTTCTAACCTCTTAATATGGATATTCATTCATCTATTGTCAAAATTCAAGCTCTTTTTATGATTTCTATTCGTCACTTTGCTCAGTCATTGAGGCAGCTATGCCACATGTATATTAGGCAACATTTCGGTTATTCAAAATCAGCTTGAAAAACCTGAAATAACCTGAACTCTCTTTGCTTTGAATGTTTCGGTTCTATGTTTCCAAAGAACACATGAAGTTATTGCGAGATACTGACCAATCCAATTCTGAATGTGCCTATGGCTTGTGACTTTATGCATACTCATTTAGTTGTGTTGCCCCTGGATAAATGTTGGCACTTGAATCAAATTATGGGCAATTAAGTTAGACACGTAACAACACAAAGTGATAATTCCTGTCCGTGATCCTCATAAGAATTAAAGTCTATGGTTACTGCCCAACATTAGTAATGATACTTCGATATTGGTTTTGGATTTTGAATCATCAATGGACATACAAAACATGGTTCAGAATTAGGAGCTAGCTACTCTGTTAATGGAAGACTAAATTGTTGTGTCATGCTTACAAGGCCAAGTGAAGATTGTGGAACAAGGTTGGCACATGAATAAATGGTTAGGCTTGTATTATTTGTCAAATTCTTCTTCTTCAACCTGGATCTAGATCTTGATGCTCAAATCCTTAGGCGGGATGCCGACATGGAGACAGTGGAAAAAAAATAGAATTTCGGAAAGAAAGGTAACTGAATCTTGTATTCAATCGTAGAGTTTTCCCTCTTATTTATACAACTAGGGTTGCAAGCAATTACTTAATGTTAATGGGCTAATAATGGTCTGTTGGCCCATTAACATTAAGTGACCCGGTATGTACATATATCGGGTCTCATACTCAACCGGCCAACACCCCCCCTCAAGTTGGTGAGTAGATAGTCATCACACCCAACTTGGAGAGATGCCGATGGAGTGTTGTACTAGGAACACCCTTGGTGAATACATTTGCAACTTGATCTGTTGAATGAATATATTCCAGCTTGACTTCCTTGGAGTCAATCTTCTCTCTGACCCAGTGTCTCTTCATCCTTGCATGTTTCATCTTGTCATGTTGCACTGGATTGTGAGTTATAGCTATGGCCGATTTACTTTCACAGTGAAGTGCTGTTGGAGTCTCTCTGAGAATCTTTAGATCTTCAAGAATGCCTTGAATCCATACAATCTCACATATGCCCTTTTAAAGTGCTATGTACTCTGACTCTGTGCTTGACAGGGAGACTTACTTCTATTTTTTGCTTCTCCATGTAACTAAATTCTCACCAAGAAACATGCAGTACTTGCTTGTTGAATGACTGTCAATTACTGATCCTCCATAATCAGCATCTATGTATGCTTCTAGTTCTAATTTCTCACCTTGACGATACACTAGTCCATAACCAGCTTCCATATGTGACTTTCTAGGAGAATGCATAAACTGACTAAGGAGTCCCACTGTAAATGATATATCAGGTCGTGTGTGATTCAAATAAATGAGTTTACCAATTAATCTTTGGTACTGCCCTTTGTCAACTGTCTCTTCTTTTTCAATTGCTCTCAGCTTCAAATTGGGGTCAATTGGTGTGACAGATGGCTTGCAGTGTTTCATTCTTGTTTCCCTCAGTAGATCTAGTGTATATTTCCTTTGGGAGATGAATATACTCTCTAGGGAGTAAGTAACTTCAATTCCCAAAAAACATCTCAAGTACCCAAGTGATTTGATCTCCAGTAAACTTGACAATTTTTTGCAAAGTCTGTCTATTTCTTCCTCATCATTCCATGTGACAATGATATCATCCACATATACTAATAATACTGTTATTTTTTGATTTGCTCCTATCTTTATGAACAATGTATGATCTCCATCACTAGGAGTGTATCTCATATCTTTCATTATTCTTGAGAATTTCCCAAACCATGCTCTAAGTGACTATTTCAGTCCATAGAGTGCTTTCTTCAACTTGCAAACATATCCTTTAGGTGTTTGCTTGTAGTATCCGGGAGGGAGTTGCATATAAATTTCTTCCTCAAGATCTCCATGTAAAAATACATTTTTAATATCAAACTGGTGCAGCTTCCACTTTTGATTTGCAGTTGTAGCTATAAGAATACAAACTGTATTCAACTTGGCTACATGAGCAAATGTCTCACTATAGTCAATGCCATATGATTGAGTGTATCCCTTTGCCACCAATCTAGCTTTATACCTTTCCAATGTGCCGTTAGCTTTATATTTGAGGATATACACCTATCTACACCTCACAGCTTTCTTACAAGTAGGTAGAGGAACAACATCCCATGTGTCATTTTTCATAAGTGCTTCCATCTCATCATTCATGGCAGCTCTCCAATTTAGATCATTCCAAGCTTCATCAATTGTCTTGGGACTTGACATGCTATCTAAAATTGTTACAAATGCTTGATAATCAGGAGACAAATGCTCATATTGTATGTGATGAGACATCGGGTACAAAGGATTATGAATGCATTTTCTCTTTCCCTTTCTTAGGGCTATTGGCCATCCCAAGTCATCATTTTTAGATTCTGGTACTGATCCTTGAATCTCTATTGTTTCCTGAATTGAATTAGACGGTTCTATAGGCTCTCTCAGTTCCTCTGGTTCACTTGATTCACCTTGTCCTTTATCCGCATCATGATCTCTGTAATCTTCTGTGCTTGAACCTTTATTTGCATGTACTTCTTCATCAATATTCTGATGCAGTTATGACTGTGGACTTGATGAATCAGTATTACTTCTTGGACTTTCCTCTCCATCTGAACAAATTACAGGAGCAGTAGAATTTAGAGTTTCTGGGAGTATTTCCATCACTTCATCACAGTGATCTTTCAGCCTGTGTAAGTCTTTTGGCTGAAAGGACTCCAGCTCATTGAATGTTACATTCAAAGATACAAATATTTTTCTTGAACTTGGATGATAACATCTATAACCCTTCTGTACTGATGTATTACCAACAAACATACACGATGGCTTTTGGACTGAATTTATCTCCCGGATGATCATTGTGTACATAAGCTGTACATCCAAACACTTTTGGAGGCAGTCCTGTTCTCAATTTTACATAAGGAAAGTGTTCACTCATCAATTCCAGGGGGCTTTTGTGTCCAAATCTTTTTGAAGGCATTCGATTAATTAGATGTGCCGCAGTTAGCACAGCTCCTCTCCACAAATATTTTGGCACCATCTTATTAAGGAGTAGTGTCTTTGCAGTTTCAACTATATGTCTAATTTTTCTCTCTGCAACCCCATTCTACTCTGGTGTGTATATGCATGAGGTCTCTTGAACTATCCCCATATTTTGAAAAAACTTCTGCATCTCATTATTAATGAAGTCTCTAGCATTATTTGACCTGAATTTCTTTACTTGAGCTCCAAATTGAGTCTTCACTAGAGAGAAAAAAATCTTTAGAACTTTAGATACCTTTGACTTGAACTTCAAAAGATAGACCCAAGTGAGTCTTGTGCAGTCATCCACCAATATAAGAAACCATCTATTTCCACTTAATGAGGGGACACTACATGGTCCCCCACACATCACTGTGGATTAGATCAAATGGAGTGAGACTTCTCTCATCTTTTCTCTTAAATGTGCTCTTTTTATGTTTAGCTAATTGGCATGCCTCACAAATAATTTTTGACAAATCAATGTTTTTGGAAAAATAGAAACATTCTTCCCAACAACTCAAAAGAAGGATGACCTAAATAAGAATGACACAACTTCATTTCATCAACAAAGGAGGAGACTCTCTCTCCTTTAGCTCCCCTGTTGTTAGTCGTCAAGATTGTAGGCACATCTTCTCCTACTTCCAACAACCCTCCCCACTCCTCAATTTGTCCAATCTTTCAGTTCACCTTTTTATCAAAGATGGAACATCCAGAGGAGTCTAGAGTTAGTACAAGTGGTATATCTTTGACCAATCTTTGAGTCGAAATAAGCTGAGACTTAATTCCAAGTACATGAAGCACATTTTTAAGGACACCCGGATTTTGAACTTATACAATTCCAATACCTACCACTGGAAGCCTTTCTCCTCTTGCAGTCAGAACCTTTTTACCACTATTATGTGCATTATACTCAGAATTTTTTTTTGAAATGGTGTCATATGGTATGTAGCACTAGTGCCAACTAACCATGTTGTATCACTCACTAAGTGGTAAATTTTAGGGAATGAATACTTACCACCAAAGGCAATGGAAGTGTATGTAGATGGCTTTGTGACAGCCTATTTCAACTTGTCCAACTCTTCTTTCAGAGCAAGAAAGTCGCCCATGGTCAGTTGATGAACTGTTTCAGGAGTCACATATGCTTGATGGGCCTGATTCTATCTAGGAGGTCTACCGTGAAGATCCCAACAATTTTCCTTCTTGTGTCCTCATCTCTTGCAATGAGAGCAGATCAGTCATTCTCGAGGCAACCACGAAGACTTCCCCTTTCCTTGCTGAGTAGTCTTGGTCAATAGATCAGTATGTTCAATAACTTTTGTCTCTTTGTTAATTCTGCTTTCTGTCTCCAGAACCTTTTGGATAGCTTCTTCTAGAGTAGTCACTGTTAAGTATTTGTTCTCTTAAAGCTTCATAATCCAGGTTAAGCCCCATAAGAAACTTATACAGGCGATCCTTCCCTTTGAAGTGACCACATAAGCAGCCGGTTTCTGCCATAGGTCAGTAGTGATCGATCTCATCCCATAGAGCTTGAAGCTCAACAATGTATTCTTGCACACTCTTGGAGCCTTACTGAAGCATAGTGGCCTTGAATATTGGATTGTATATCCGATAATCATTGTCAGTTTTGAGACAACTCTTGTGAATTTTGTCCCAAATTTTCTTTGCTGTATCTAGGAGTAGAAATTCGGGGATAAGATCTCCTCTCATCGTGCCAAGGAGCCATGTTCATATAGTTGCATCTTCAGCCTTTCAATTGGAATATGCAGCATGAGATGGTTGGATCTCAGTCTTGAGATGACTATCTAGTTTTCTTCCTTCAAGAATCATCTCCACATATTTGCTCCAGTGGAGAAGATTGAAACGATTATACTTCAGGGATTCAAGAGTCGCCACATTGATAGTATTCACCACTTGATCACTGGGAACAGCAATTTCTCCTGCCATACTTCAATCTTAGACACAGCGGAATAGTTGACAATCTTCATACGATTCTTTTTCAACAACTAGGACCTCCACTGGAGATCAGAACACCATGTTTCACCTCTCCTCAGAGTCTTCACACAGCGATTTACGATCTTCACTGAAGATCAAGAACCAAGTCGTCACAATAAATTGGACACACCAAACCACAATCGCGATCAAACATGATTGAACACCGTTTTCAGATCAGGCGAATCTGCTCTGATACCATCTTCGACCTAGATCTGGATCTTGATGCTCAAACCCTAGGCGGGACGCCGACATGGAGACAGTGGAAAAAAAATAGAATTTCGAAAAGAAAGGTAACTGAATCTTGTATTCAATCGTAGTGTTTTCCCTCTTATTTATACAACTAGGGTTGCAAGCAATTACTTAATATTAATGGGCTAATAATGGTCTGTTGGCCCATTAACATTAAGTGATCCGGTATGTACATATACCGGGTCTCCTACTCAACCGGCCAACACTTCTTGTTTTTAGAATCAAACTAAAATCCCCCGGACGGTGTTGTTTTTTGCTCCAGAAGTGAATTGCCATCCCAAAGAGGAATTTATGATCTCTTTTTTTCTGAGAAAGATGTGTATTCGTCTGGGTGTTGCTCCTTATAATTTCAACTCTATATCAGTACCTAAGCCGTTTTAGGTGTTTCTCTATCCTCCCTCCAATCTGAGATTATCTGCACTTTTGTGCAAATGTCATGTTTGGTATGTTTCCTGGTTGTTACGTTGGGAAAGTAGCTGGACCTTTTATCAATTTCGATGCCTTGTAGTTCCACGCAGTTGACTTGTTTCATGTCTTCAAATGACAGCACATCCGGATGTTTTTTCCATTAGAGTTTCGATATCCTATTTAGCATATATGTAAGAGAATCCAAGTCTTACAAGGATGACCTAAACGTTGAACCATGTATTCCATTTCTTTCTTTTCCTGAAAAGGGGGGGGGGATGTAACTGAGACGTGAAGACTTGAATATCATCTGAAAGATGGAAATCGTAACATGTGGGATTCTATTAGATAACCTTAACATGGGAAATATCTGAGCAGGTATTCTTTTTGTGTCCTGACGGTCATTTCCTTGCTATGTGGCTGTCAAATGTGACTCAAATCCCTGGGTGAGGACAACTGGCAGGCCTGGGAACTACAAATGTGTCTGTCCGTTTCACTCTTTGCAATGAGCTCTGGAAGAGTATTTTTGGAACCGCTTTTCTCTCTTCGGTCTTTGCCAAAGCTGAAAACATTTCTGAAGTCCTAAAAATTCCAAGAAATTTGAGCATGCCGTTTATACTTATAAAAACTGCTCTTCATTTATAATTTATATGTTCATTAATAATAATATTAATTTTTTAATATGATGTATTTCATGGACTAATCCTTGTTAAATTGTGCTGTCGATTAAGATCTAAGGATCTTTAAAATAGAGAATGGAAACCGTTCCTGTACCTTGGTGTTAACTTAGTCTTATTAAACCTGCGTTTGAGCTGAGTCTGTTTCAACCTCTGCCTTAGAAGGAGCTGGATGAGAGAGGCTTCTGCGGGTACTTTTCTGATCCACCATTCGTTTTTTTGAGACTGAGACCTTCTGGAGAGTTTACCCTCTAGAGGCGCAATGAGCATGCGCTGGAAGCTTTGATGCCTAAGATAAAATTATGGGAAGGATATTTGACCTATTGCAACCACAGTTTTTGTACTTTTGGCTGTCATGAGGGTAAGAAAGTTTGATCAAATTAGTGGAAGCTTTCCTCTGGGTTCTTGATCTATCTCTAATTTCTTTGTGACAAGGTTATATAGTACATGATACTTTTGAAGGAAGGACACGAAGATGTTACTTGGGTTTCATGAATGGTCTGCACAGACTTGTAAGGCGTAACTTTTTGAGAGGAGCACGTGTGTATATCTCTCTTTCTTTTGATCTATAACGAATTCATGGTGCTTCCCTCTTTTATTTATGTGCTCTCTTCTCATTAAATTTTAGCTTGACATGATACTCTCTGGTTATTACGTGCTGCTTCTCTTGTGTCTGATTTAATCTCGATTCTCTTTAACTCTGCACCATGAAAGCTATTCTTTCCTCTTCATATTCCCAAGAAGAGATGCTCTTTATTGTTAGAGTGCATGATTCCTCGTCGCCGACTGGTTTCAGGCATCCTATTATGTTTCATCCTAGCATCACATATTAAATAGTGACTTTAATATAAAATTGGTCTGGAAGCTTATGATAAATATGATAATATTCATCTAAAAAAATTGAACTCTCGTCTGTTAATTATTTTAGCTGCCATTTTCTTTTTCTGTTTGTGAGCATTTTTTCCTGTCCTTGCAGAGCACAAGGAACAGATTGAAAAGGCTGAGGAGCAAGAGCGCCTTAAAAAGGAGAAAGAAGAGAAAGCATTGAAAGATTCTGAAAAGGTGGTCAACAAGGAAGATGAGAATGAATCTGATCCGGTTTGTCTAGTTCACATTTCAACTGTCTCTATTACCTTTACATTTATAGAATTGAGAATGCTCATCTTTGCATGCTGAGCATAATTCAGTTTGCTCATTTACTAGTCATTATTAAATGTAGAAATCTCAGAAAAGGTTGATTTATAATATCTAACTATAATTACTTTTAAGATTAATGAACTTAAGCTAACCCCAAATCATGTTTAATGCGTCATCGTTAACAAATAAATATTTATGCTTGCATTTGGCCAGTCTAGGGTTGTCCTACAACAACCCATTTTAGAACGCTGTATTCCACCCGAAATGGTAATCTGTCTAGAACCATTGGACTGAGACAATCTGATTCCCTTTTATGGCTTCTTCAAAATTGGATTACTAATGATGGCCAGATTAAGTTTTGCCTCTGGACACATGGAATCCTGAATCGAGTTTGACCCAGGAGTCTTTTACTAATCATCATACACACACGCACGCACGAATATAAATGCTCACATGTATATATGCATGTGTGTGTGCAGACGCTGTGGATGTATTCACGTGTTCTAAGTGAACCACTATATCTAGAGATAAAATTCGTCAAGTTAATATACTTACTAAAATAACCATGTTACATAAAATTGCATATCTTTATTGCTCCTGAGATTTTTCTCATTCAAAGGCATGCAAATTATAGATTCTAGATTTTTATCCTCGAATAATTTTAATTTTCTTTTTTACAATTGTGCCACATTGACACAACACCAACGAGAATTGTTCTTTTAGTTAGGCCAGAAGTAAATGGCTATACGTTACTTAAAGGCCTATCATATGTGATGAAGTTAGTCTCATCAGTGATGCATGGATTTCCCACTTGTGTGCCCGGATAGCACCGTGCATATGAATCTGCAAAGAATATTTAAATGGGATGCTGTCGAGGACTTGTGCACCTGGCCCTGACAAACATAGATACTTTTCTGTAGTACATCAAGTGGTCTTCTTCTCTTCCCAGCGATCTGTTTTGGCATAGCTTTCTCAAGCCGTTAAAGATTTAATTGGATTGATTAAAAAAAATTGTCTGAATAAAATAAAACCTTGATCTTTTGGTTTACTTCAGCTTTTTCTGTTGGTTCCCCTCAGTGTTTCGCCTAGAGATATATAAGGTTACCTACGGCAAATCTAGCCCGGGCCAATCCGTATTCAGTGGGCTTGGGTAGGAGGAAATGAGCCTTTACTTTTGCATCATGTGTGGCAAATTTATTAATTTTGTTCTCTCAATTGGTTGAACTTGGACAAACTTCCAAGCCCAGGGGACCGAAGTAACATTTTTAAATATGAATCACAATGTTATATTGTACACAATCCTAAAATATAAAAACTATAGCTCATGTACACATCCTCTTTTATGAATAAAAACTCGTGTTACATAAACTATAGCTCGTAAAATGCTATTGTTGCACTTTACTGTCTTCGGAATGAAAGAAAAACAAACTACTGAATCGCAACAGACAGGTGTTCTCAAAACGGGCTTGGGCCTGGTATTCTTAGAATGCAACTTTTGTCTTTACAGGTGGAACCCAAGCATTGATCATTAGCGTACCTAGTGTTCTTCAAATTGTGGTCCATTATTGTTGCTGATTTTTCCTTTACCGTTGTGCTAGGATGCTTCAAAAGGTAGTCCTAAATCAACATCCGAGGATGAAAGTGTCCCTGTTGTCACGAATAAGACACCTGCTGGACATCATGAAGAACAGGTAATTAGAATCTTTGTGATATTCATTTCTGGCGTCAATATTATTTTTGCATCTATTGGTAATATCGGTATTTTTGCTATATCTCTAGTATTTGGAAGAAGACAAGGACAATCATGATGACAAAACTGAAAACACTGAAGATGATAAGAGTACCGAGGCTTCAACTAATGTGGAGGAACAGGTAGTGGGAACCTTGTATTTTTACTCCTTATCTTCAGATAGACCCATCATGGCCTCACTATATTTACTTTATTGTTCAGTTGTGTTTTGTCTACTTTCCCTTCATGGTTTGTCTGCCTCTTTCATGTAGTGACTTATTTTCACGAGTAAACAGCAAATTGTTGGAGTCATTAAAGAATGAAAGTTTTCATAATTTCTGAATGTAACGAAAAATTTTCTGCAGTTGCATCATTGATCTGTGGATGAATTTCTATGTTTGGCTCGATCCTTCCTAGAGTAGTGAGAATTGGCGATTTATGGACTGAATAATAGTTCAAGCAAATAAGAATACTCTCAATAAACTCAGAGACAAATCTTTACTCTTGAGGGGAACCTTCATGTGAATAATTCGTTGCAGATCGTAGACAAGTTCCAAGGTCTGAAAGCTGGCTGTGAACAAAGAAAGGAAGATGTTATATAAACGCTAACTCCATATTCATATCATGAATTTATAATTTCAACCGATCAGCTTCTAGTAATCTATCTTATTGTTGTTTATTCTGGCAATTCTTTTCTGGAATGGTTGGGGATTACCTTTTCTGGACTATTAATCTTAAGGATTGTGTTCTGGCATAAAACCAGTATGATCCCTTATATGTCCTCACCGCACTTTTGAGAGAAAGAGTGACAGATGATCATTGGTACAAGATTCTTCAGATTTATGTTGAAACTAAGACTAGAAATGATAGTTTGATGACTTTTCATGAATCTGACTAACAGAAGGTGATTTGACGCAGCGGAAATATCGAGTTGATGATGATTGAGATGATTTGGTACAACTCGAGTCGAAGATAGTTAAAATCTTGTTTTTGAATCCACAAAAGATTTGATTTTTATGGAAGATCCTTTATCTTGAGTTAACAAAATAAAAGAATCTAAAAGTGGAATAAAATAAGAAAGGTCTAAAAGTAGAGAGTGATCTAAAATAGAGGTGGTCTAGAATAGAAAGGCCTAAATAGAAAAATGACTAATATGGAGGGTAGCTCAAAATATTAATAACTAAATATAGAAGGTGACTTAAAATAGAAAGAGCCAACTATAGAAAGTGACATGAAATAGAAAAGACTAAATATAAAAAGTGGTCTAAAATAGAGAGTCTAAATAAGAAAAGTTCTAAAAATAGTCTAAGGAAAGTTCTACAAATGGTCAAAATAAAGTAAGTTCCAAAAATGAGAAGTCTTTGAACCAGGTTTGTAAGTTTTCTGCTCCACTTGATATAGATGTTATGCTAGTTGCATCATGATCTATGTGATAGTTTCAATGCAAATTATTCATAAGTGGCTATAATTTTGTTTAATATCTTGGAATCATGAGAGTGGAGTTATCCTGGCCTTGGCAATATGTTACCAATGGGAAATGCTTGTGACTTCAGTTAGTTCATTCTTGGATGGTTGTGGGGGTGTGCTGGGGTGAAGGGCAAGGACAGGCTTCATATGCATGAATCGTTCTGTCTTTTGTTCATGCTCTCCTACAAGAAAGTCATTGCTTGTGGCAATATGAATCGAATCATCCTGTAAACAGTTGAGTTTCATCTTTGTCCCATATAATTTGTAACATTATCTTCATCAACATCCAATCCAGGTTCTCATCATGTTTAGAAAAATCATGCTTCCCTCCTACTTTTTTGTGGCAATCATTTTGTCTTAGTTTTTAACCGAAATTTAGAACTCCGGTAGTTTCATTTTGTGACTTGTAATCTCACGTAAATATGCTAATGTGGCTGTTATTGTTTGGCAGTGTAATTCTATGTTTTGCGTCAACTTCTCCTGAGTCTTTTTCTTATGAATGATTTTCGTTTGCAGAAACAAGAAGACCCTGCCAATACAGAAGGACTATCAAAAGAAGAGTTGGGCCGTCTGGTAGCTTCCCGTTGGACGGGAGAGAAAACTACTCAAGAAACAAAAGAAGATGAAACAGAAAAACAAGAAATTCGGAAAGAAAATGCAGGAGCCACTGAGACTTATGAAGAAAATAATCATGGTTACATTTCAGAATCTGAAGACAGTAGTCGAAAATACAATGATGACGATGATGATGAAGCTGAACATGGCCACTCAGACGATGAATATGAAGATGATGTGGAACCAAGTAATGCGTATAACCCCGAGCCAGAAGATGACGTAGACGTTTCAGGTGGATGATCTGCCAAAAATACATATTTTTCTTCTCAAAATATTTTAAACCTATTTGGGTGGTGAACGTGTGCTTCATATATTTTTTAGATTTCACTGAATCGAGCAGCCCATCGTGGTTGGATAAGATTCAGCAAACCGTTCAAAGCATTCTACATAGGATTAACTTATTTAAGAGTCCAGTTGACATATCAGGTATAGTACATATACAGCGCTTACCTAAGATGACTAATTTCAAAGCATAAGACTGACTTTCTTCATGTTTTGGCTGTGCAGAAGCTGCACGTGTTCGGAAAGAATATGATGAATCGAGCTCTAAATTATCCAAGATACAGTCAAGAATATCCAAACTGACTGAAAAATTGAAACATGACTTTGGTAAGAATTTCACTGGAAGTTTGTCATTTTCCCCTCTTTTTTCTGGTTTTTTTTGGGGGTCAGTGAAGATGGAAACCAGATGAGTGTGGTAAGTATGAAAAGTAAAGTTGTGATTAGCTCATACAAAGCTGTCATTGACGCCCTCTAGATGGTTGTAGAATTTTTCAAACATAATGTGATACATTTTTGCTACAGTAGAAATGGAGTGATTTTAAATTTGCACTTTTCAGTAGATTTTATGCTATAAATTTGTTCAATATGTTTTCATTCAACCCCAGCTTGTAAGAAAAACGATATATGGCAGTAGATAGGTTTATCAGGGTCGTGTTCTGTTATCAGATATTGGTTGAGAAACGATCATGCCTCTGCGTAGGAAACGTTTCTGTACCATTTTTTGAAGCATAATATGCTAAATAGATTATCCCACTATAACATATGTTTCATTCTGACCGCTAAATTTTGTTCTTTTGATACTAGGTGGGGATAAGGAGTTCTATTTGTTCTATGATAATTGCTTTGAGATGAAGCAAGACAAGTACGACCTTTATTATGTGTCATTTCCCTTTTTTTCGTTTGAATGATACTGCATTTGCTTGTGGTTTATTTATCTCATATTCCTTGGCCATTTACTCGTTCTAGGTATGTGTACAAGGTGTGCCCATTTAAAGATGCCTCCCAAGTTGAGGGATACAGTACTACACGTCTGGGGTATGTTTTTTCTCTTACAAAAAATGAAGGGAAATCATTACTTTTTTTGCAGGTGCCTCCTTCCTACAAGCGTTGACCAATAACTCCTTGTTATAATCTAAAAACTCTGTTGCTCAGCAACCTAATCGAAGAACTATCAAATTTTCCATATCACGTCAGTGCTTTAGTTCATTGACATGGAAAGTCAGGAGAAAAACTTTAGACGCCGAACTGGAAATCAAGAATGAATTTAGAATTGGGATGATTTGGTATAGTATCTCTGCATACAAAAATTAAGCAGACATAGATATTAAATGTAGGACGTTGTTCACTGATGTCTATTTTGCTCATTACAGATTTATGGCTAAATTGATGTGGTGTCTTTGCCATAACATTCTTCCTTTGTATTAAGAACACTATGGAATCTGTTTTGATTTTACTGAAATAATCGTATTAGCAGAATACCCTACCGGTATAGTCATAAATAATCTGACTGTTATCGGCTGCGCCGTTAGCAATAGCAAAAGTACAGCAGCTAATTTTGGTACGACTGACAGCATGTTGATCCTCTGTTGTTCATCTTAGGCATGGACATCAGCAGAAGATAATGGCAACTGCTATGGATGTTGCATTGTTGTTTTGCTTCTCGGGGAATGAACCTCATACAATTTAATGTTATCTTCCGTTGATTGTTTATAATTTTTATAAAAAATTTATTTTTTCTGCATATGTCTACATAAGGGTTACAGACTTGGTAGACTGGTTGCAGTGATGTTCTTACGGGTCAGTTCATGTTTCAGTGCTTCTCTAGAACTCACGTCTCTGCCATGCGATATCTTTTCATCTGCTTATTCTTCTTTGAGTGCCTTCTAAGTAGAGTTTATGCGCGCCTTACAAATCTCAGGAGCTGGGAGAAATTTGACGACTCATACAGGCAAATGCTGTTCTCCAATGGAGACAAATGCTGGAATGGACCTGATAGAACCCTTAAGGTTCGATATCTTGTTCTCAGCAGATCCTGAAAGGGTCAGTCCTCTGTTGACTTTTTTCACATTGACCACCGTTGACTCCTCCCCAACAGGTCAGGCTTAGGTGTGGACTAAAGAATGAGGTCATACACGTGGATGAGCCAAGCAGATGCGAGTAAGATCTCCTGGCCCTGCTCGTCAGCTCCTCTCCCTCTGCAGCCACAGGTTCTCACTTACAGGGTTTAATTCTGCAGATACTCTGCGATTCTGTCGACTCCCCTCGTTTGCCTGGAAGAGAAGCTCAAGGTACACCCTTTCTACTGCCTGTATTTCTCTTAGCCGGCCAGCTCCCTGGGTTGCAAGTTGATTGAATAAGCGGAGAAAACCCTGCTTGGATGTCCCAGGATCTCCAGAACAAGCTCAAGCTGATGAACTCAGGGGAGCCTTTGCTGCACGACGAGCTTTGATGGCATCTTTGAATGAATCGGCTGTTCTACTCTGGGTTCGTGTCCTACCTATCATTTCATCTCTTAGATCTTGAAGCTGGCGTTCATTGTGGACGCTGAAAGCTCAGGAGCAACGGTCTAGCTATCTTTGGACGATCTTGAGCTCCTCTTTTTTTGATAAATATCTGATCATTGATCCCCAGAGACACAGAGAGAGAGAGAGAGAGAGAGAGAGAGAGAGAGAACCGATGTGTTCCCCTGATTTTAACTCTGATGAGAGAGGGGCTTTTGGTCTGGAAAAATGACAGTTTTAGTCCTGGCCCGCCCTCTGGATGCCTGAATTCGGCGTTTTGGCGGAGAAGGGTGGCCAAGGAACCCTAATATCCACCCATCCCAACCAGAGGCTTGATAATTGGGGGAGAGCAGAGAAGCTGAGGAGCCGTTCAGCTTATGTACAGATCGACGGCAGAGGTGAAACAAGGCGAAGGAGCAAGCGAGGGCTGAAGAAGAGGCCTCAGCTGTCGTCTTCATGAGAGCGGCTGCTTCCGGATGCAGAGGACGATGGATTCCCACTGCCTGGGGAGCCAGACAAGGAGAACAGCCCATTGAAGGGCCACGGCATCGGAAGCCAGGACGACCTCCTGCCGGCGGCGTCGCCGGTGGCGGCGGCCGCGGCCAAATTCTCCGACCCGCCGCGGTCGCTCTCCGGCACATTCGTCTCCTTGGATCGGCCAGTGGGAATCTGAAATCTGCAGACTGGGCAGGAGCTGTGAAGCTCCAGCCATGGCAGAATGCAGGCGCCGTGGAAACGGTGCTTGCAGGGCATCTCCCTCGCTTCAGCTCCGCATTGGAAGTCCTCCAAGCAGACGGGGCAGCCCAAATTCTCCTCCTTCACCGTCACCGTCGGCAGCGCCTCTACCGCCTCCCTCTGCGCCGGCGGCGTGCCGTACTGGTTGGAGTCGTTCTCCGCCAAGTGCTGCAGCAGCTGGTCCAGGCCAGACCCGACGAGGTAGTCCCCAAGAATCGCACCCACAGGGGCATCCTCATCGGAGCTCCGCCGGCGGTTCCCGTCGAACGGCGGCGGGAGGAGGACGTTATGATCGAATGGGTCGACCAGCGGCGCACGGTCCCTTTCTACGTCGAGGTCGATGCCGCTGCGCAGGGCCTGGAGGAGCTGGAGGAGCGCAGAGCTCCGCCGCCGCCGCCGGAGGATGGCTTCAAGGTCGCGGTGCCACTCCTCGTCCAGGTCCTCGTCGCCGTCGTCCAGCCGGTGCCGGCGGCGGCGGGAATTTCCCATCATTCCCAGCAAGAAAGGACCCCACAGCGAGAGAGCTCGACCCGAACCAAGGTCGCCGGATTCGACGGCTCTGCCGTCGCCGGCCATCTCCTCCACGAAGCCGCTGTCGCAGATTGGGCACTTGAGCTCCGCCGAACCCATGACGGCGCTCACCGTCCGCGAGCACATGTGGCACCAATACCTCCCTTCCATCTAATCGTCCGTTCCTCTTCGGAGCTCCTCCTCTCCCTCTGGCCTGAATCCACACAGCCCACCGGAGAATCAGTCTCTTCGGACAAGGGAAATCTAAGCATCTGTGGCCAACCCGGGATAGAAATGCTCATCCAACCGAGGTAGAAAACACGATCTTCCAAAAGAAAAGGGAACGCGATGGGAAAATCAACGGATCAAAAAGCATAAAAAATGTACGATCTTTTGGAAAGAATGAGGGATTCCCCTGTTTTCTGGATTCCTTCCTCGCCTCTGGAAAACAGACGCCAGAAGCCCCCCCAAGAAAAAAAAAAAATTCCGCGCAAGTTCTCCGCGCGGCGGGAATTTCGATCGAGCCCGAGCCAGCAGAAACGCCGGCGAAGAGGTGCCCCCGTCTTCCAAGAACGAGGATTCCGACGGGGAGGGCGGGGGGGATGATCCACATCCACAGAAATCAGAGCCGCCGCACCAGCGAAGAAACGAACGACGAACAGCAGCTCAAGACGGGGATGGAGAGGCGACGGAGGAGGAATTACCCGGCGCAGCAGCCGAGGGAGAGAATCCAGAAGGGATCTTCCGCCGGGGAAGAAGGGAAGAGAAGAGGAAGAGCCCAAGGGTGGGTGGGTGGGGGGGAGACCGCGAACGATCCTCTCGAGGGCCTGCCCCCTCGGCTCTATATTTCTTCCCCTTATCCTCCAATCATTGCCCTACCTCGAGCAATGCTTCTCCCTCCCCGTTTTTACTATTTTAAGCTCGCACCGAGATCGGAAGAGGAAGAAAAATAGTCAGCCTTTTTTAAAGAATTCCAGGCGGGCCTCCTTGTGACGGGGAGCCTGGCCCGCCGGCCACTGCAATGTCAGATCATAATGGCGGTCAGATTGGAGATGACAACAAACAGAACGCAGCGAGCCTTCGGCCAGCCCCCCCCTTCTTCCTTTTTTTTTTTCTATCCGAGCGAGTCAGACGCGCAACAAAAATATTATTCAATAGATTTCGAGAGGGGGGGGGGGACTCAAGTTGGCTTGCGGCAAAATCTGGATCGTCATCATTATTAAGGGGATTAGGGAGTTGACTTTTTCGTAGAAGACCACCCATCTGGCGAACTCAGAGCACAGAACGATACAACCGACTGAATTGAAGATCCGCAGGGACCCAATCCACAGGCGGATTGGATCAGAGAGAGAGGGCCTACCAGTGGGCATTTTATGGACACCATTCAGAACCAAGGAAGGGATCTACAACGTTCGGGGTTTCCATCTAGGGAAAGAAAGAATGCCCTCTAGCAGAAGAAAGCCGCAAGATATTTCCCAAAGGGGGTAAAAGAATTGGCCGACCAGGAACTGTACAAAAGGAGATGGATCTGTACACTGCGAGGAACCGGAATGGTGAGGAAAATCGGATGCGGCGGGCATGGTGTTGGTGTTGAAACGCCCGCTTGAAGTTGCTCAAAATTTTGGGCTCTGGGAAGGGATCTCCGTAGCAACCTGCAACCACAGAAGGAGGTTCCAATCAGAGGGCTAAGATTGGCGGAGTCGAATGACCCAATAAACATCGTTCCTGCACAGCTAATTTACACCGCCCATCTGATAGAGCCCACAAATATCGGCTAGCACATGGAAGAAATCAATGGAACTCTGCTGTCAGACTGACGGGCATATCGCTTGGCTGTTCATGAGGGCTGGCTGGGAAGGATCTCAGAGTTAGATAGATGGCTAAATCTGCTGGAGAGGGTCTCAAATGGGACCCCTGGGGACAAGGGGACCCAGTGACTGGTGGTCTCGGACTCGACTCTCGCTCCTAGAAGAGGTTTCTGGGTCAACTGGCTTCTCTACCTGAGAAGGACATGGGGAAGTGTGCGGGCAAGTTTGCTTACATTGGCAGCCTGAAAGGGCTGGCTGAGGCTCGATTTACACTGCGACGGTTCTGCTTCAGAAGTGGATGATCCACTGTTCTGAAGAATTATTTGTCTGTCAGCCTGAGAAGAAAGAGCCTTGTAAGGAACGGTTCATCACAACTGAGAAAAGATAATATGATTCAGATCTCATTTGCACAGAAGAAAGGATATTAATTATTTTAAATACACGTCAAAAAATTCGGCAGGTATTGTAGCACAGTGATGTCAGGAGCGCTGCACAAGGCATTGAAATGTGGACGGAGAAAAGAACAAGGTAGCACTTGCAATTTTTCTGAGTCAGGGCTCGGAGATAAATATAAATGTCAGAACGGTACAATGATCCACTTAGAGCGTCAGTATATTGGCGGCCAATACTTGAACAACTAATCTAATTTCTCAACCCCTGCTTCCAGGTCAGTTTTTGGTGAACAGCCCAGCTAACTCAGCTGTCGTTGACATGACATGGTTTAGCATTCCCCGCAATCTTTCTTTCTTCTAGCTGGTGTTAAGATTTTGAAACACTAGAATTTCATGAAAAAATGCATCATTATTAATACGGAGTTTATATAAAAAGACGAACAGAAAGACAGGTTGATTATATTCGAAAGTGTAAAATCTTGCTTATCAATTGGATTCAATAAGAATAGATGATGCACGAACAGTATCTCTCACCACTATATCTTCATTGGTACCCATGCATTGTACAGTTAACGAAAGATTCTGAGGAATCAAGATGATCGGATTCAACAGAATGAAAATAATTTGATTGTTTACGATTTTTTTCATGAAAAAAAGGCGCTTTATTTTGAGAAGGACCATAACCAATGGTTATACAATGAAATTACATTGACGCAGAGAAAACTAGCAATTTATTCATTGGACCGCTGCGTCAAAAAGTAAGCAAAAAACTGTATCTCAACTTTCGATGGTAGGAAGAATTACCTCGTTTGCATTTTTTTTGTCTTGGCCATCTTCAAAGAGAGATGAGTAGTAAGCTGGATCATAGATAGAGCCCCCCAAGATGTCATCGGAAATGGAGTGCTGTCGACAAGGTTCATGAATTGGAGGATTCAAGAAGCTGCTTCGCAGATCATAATCTACTTCCCTATGGGCAACACTGTCCACCCATGAGAGCCCCAGGCGATACATCTGTATCCATAGAAATGAGGAGCACAACCTCACGGAAAATCCAATTATTTGCATGCAGAGAGTAAGCCTCACTGAAAAGAGAAATGATGCACTGTACTCCTTAGAAGGCAGGTTCCTGAAAGACGAGCAATAAAATTCTGATAAGATTTATTCACTGAAGAAAGAAACGATGTAGAGGAAGACGAGACGTAAGACTCGGACGGGAAACTGAGAGAAAATGAACCACACAAGCTTGAAATAAATGATGGGTCGAATCGGGGAAACAAGAAATTTTTTTCTTAGGTTAAATATTGAAGATATAACAAAAAGTCAAGTCCATGCAACCAAAAGCATTTGAAATACAAATCGAGTCTTCCTGCCTATTAATCTCAAGCTAACATTTAAGGAGAGGTGGAAATCATAAAGCAATAAGATAGAATACGGGGTTAATGGATCTATTGGACTTTTTTGAGATGCTATGAATTCATTTACTGCCATGCAATGGGACTCATGATTATAGCACTGTCCCGCAACCTCCACCACAAGCTAATGGAAACAATAATAGCACATGACAGTGCATCATAATGAGGCACGGGGGATGACTCCCTTTTCTCCCATGGTGCTTTTTCCCCATGAGACGGAAGTTGATAAATCCTGAAAAGGAGCCTGAGTAGCGGGTGAGAGTCTGATCAAGGTTTATAGAATGAGGGATCCATAGGGTCTTTAGTGGTTTTTAACTAGACAGCAATTGAAGACAAATCCATGAGGTCGTCTAACTTAAATTGGACAATGCTCATCTCTCCCTAACTCCAAATGCTTAATTCTTATTCTGGACTTGTAGCAACATTACGAAAAGACAACTTAACATGGAAGAAATGAATCCTTATGATTTTGGCAGTTGTGAGGAATCCTATCAATCTACTAATAATGACACTAATAGGCTCATTTTGGTGTGAATACCGAAATGGGAACTGAGAGGAATCTGGCAGTGACAAAAGTTCAATGACCTTCACGAAACATTATAGATCAGAATGTAATTGCAAGTCTTAACAACTTGAAAGTACAAGAATGAAAAGTAGAAAATCCTTGATGACCACACAGTCTGCAAACAATTTGGTTGAGACTCCCTGATATAATGCACGGAAAGGACAACGCCATAGTTTCCTAAAACTACACTTACAGAAGAAGAGTAACTTGCCATATAACGAATCAAATCTTGAAGATGATGGCATTACTAGATAATAGGTCAGATATTAATTCCACATAAGAAATCAACAAAAACGTGATCTATGTACTTAAATCAAAGCTAAAAGTCAGAGATGCAAGATACACGATTCCTCTCACTCAGTGTCATGTTCCAAATTCCTTGAGAAATAATTTATTTTATGTAAATCCCTCCCGTGGCCATTCAAGCCCAGTTGACATCTTCTCCGTGGGTTTCCAAGTATTCTTGACCTTATCAATCGTTCTCTGAGATTTGATCACATTCCATGGCTTCTCCTCATCCAAAAAGAGATCAAGATCTTATTTCGTTTTTTACATTTTCTGATCCATAAAAAGGACACACATATTGTGTATTTTCTCACAAGAGGGATGGAAATTCCTAGTTATGTGTAAATACTATCATCAATATAAACAAAAATGGACCAACGGAAGAAATATTATCAAAGTTAAAATACGCAAAACGGAAGCTGGGGAATCCTAATACTAAGGGCAACAGTTCGTCTGCTTTTCCAGGAACACGACTCCGAACTAGAATGTCAAGTACCAAACACAGTTTTTTCAATGCATATCCACATGAATATTATGATCATGCAACATCAAGCGGAAGCAACAAAATGCGTCAAAATTCAGGGGTATTAAATGTTAATTAAAGGTTCCATCGAATTCTCAGTCGGTCAAAATGACTCTTTCCACGTGAAAGAGACAAAAAATATCTGAAAAACCACAGGGATGATTTTCCAATCACGTAATACCTGCCGTCCCTAACAGTTGATTGGCCAAAATTAGTTCAGTGCACACTTCAATTTAGATTGGTGAACATGGTGTGAGCATCAAGAAGGCTTCTAAATTTGAAATTTCATCTCAATGAAGACTCTAGGAATGAATAAAGGCATCGGTCATTACCATAAATACAGCGGTAATGATCAAAGGTAATTCGCATAGTTATGAATGTTGTACCATATCTCACGAGAGAAAAGAATGAGCCACATGATGTCAAGCAAAATTCCGAGTGCAAGAAGTGCAGCGTAGGTCCGTCCAAGGCTCTGACTGTTGTTCTCAATTGCGACTAATGCAAAAAGTGCCACCGCCAGATTAACCAGCAGCACTCCATTGTACAGCGCTCCAAGCGAACCAACCAGCGAACAACCAATCTATTGACAAAACGAAGCAGAATTTAGTTCACGCAATCATAATGCGACCAGAACGTCTGCATTCACAATCAGATTATAATCTATCACTGCAATCCTCCTGATCTAGGAACGGCCATAGTTCACATCTTACTTTGAAATAGCTTCTGTTTAAACATTGGAGAATGTAAAGATGAAATAGGGACACGTGGTTGATCAAGTAGGACATGGTCGCGAGCTAAGCATAGCAACAAGAAGCACCGAAAACCAAAGAATCACGGGAGAAACAGTACAGATCAGATCGAACGCAAACCCGCGTCGGCGAGCAATGCCTGATATTGCAGGCGGTAAGAGATCCCCCGAGAAACGACTCCAAAAAGCTCGATGGAATTCGTAATTGTGCGGGAGCGAAAATGCAGGGGCCGGAGAGCAACCCTAGTTTCTACCGGGGACAGAGAAGGAGAAAAAATAATTCGCGTACCTGAACGTAAATGAGGATGACAGCAACACCCTGGATCCTGTCGTAGTCCCGGAGCCACGATCGAATTCGCGATCCTACCAAGTAAGCGGACCAGGGCATCATAGAACTCGCGAGGAGGTCGGTGGCTCGAAATCCAGCGGAGGAGAAACCCAGGGGCGGGGACGGCGGAGCGCGGCGAATCCTCCTCCCTTCCCTTCCTCGGCCTCACCTGAAGGTCAAGATCCCCGCAGAACTGCTCCACGGGAGACACCCACCCTTTTCTTTTCTTCCCATTTTCTGTTATTCTGCGGGCTGTTAATTGCCAGCTCTCCAGGGCGGGAGCAAAAAGCTCCCTTTTCAGATCCCCACGAATCCCCACCGTCCACACCACGACCCGCCGCACCCCTCTCTCTCTCTCTCGCGCGCGCGCTCTTACTTGGAGCTCACCATCTTGATCGCTCTCTAGGATACGTACGGGCTCGATCTAGGCTGATCGATTTGATCAGGGCATTGGTCAGAGGCCTGGCCCATTCTCGGCGGGTTTACGTCTACTTGATCTTCCGTTGACTTGGCGGGAACACTCCGCCGCCTTCAACCCAGGTCAACCCATACTCGGTATTTGTAGGGGAAATCGCAGACGAAAAATACCCACATTGCTGACTAGGCAACAAAAAAAGTCAGCGATCCTCCAGTGGGATCTAGAACTTGAATAGATTCCGGCGGACCTTGGGCACCAGGCGGCACGTCAGCGAGACCCTGGTCGCTCTTCTGCGGACGACCGGGAGCTGTTCTTCGCCTCCAGCTTCCGACCCTGCTGCCGCCTCAGCTTGGAACCCGATAGCTTCTGTGCTGTTCACAACCTGCACAAAATGGGGTGCTTACCCCGAATGCTCTCAGGGCCAAGGAAGAAGACGGCACGATGAATACCAATTCAGCTCTGTTATTATCATAGTCAACGCCAAAGAAGCTCAGAAAAAGGGCGCACCTTGGCCAGGCTGTGCACATCGGAGTCCTCTATTCCGTGCAAGTAGTCTGCAAAGATGAAGAAGTCAGACGAGCTGGGAAATCTTCCGAACTTGGTTACCACGTCGAATCAGGTGCGCTCACGTGAGTATGCCTCATCTTTGAAGATGAGCAAGCTGTGCGGCATCAGCAGGAGGGACACCGGGCGGCGGCGGGTGTCCTCGGCTTGGTCGCAGGAAGCTGGCGGAGGTCCTCCGTTGGTGGCGGCCGGCTCATCAAGAACATGGCTCGAGTGAGGGGTGAAGTCAACCACGGCGGGGGATCCGAGCGACAGAATTGCCACGACAGGGAAGTAAGCAGGCCCATCCTGGTGCGGCTGAATTTGGAACACTTATCAGCAATGCCCAGTAGCGGAGAAGAATCATCGGCACAATCGTGTGATCGAAGGGCAAGTTCATGGTTTTGGCAAGAACAAATCATCATTACGAACCATGATTCCTTGATTGGGAAGGTATTCGTTGATGAGCACGTGATTGATCGGGGAGGGGAAGAGCCCGGTTTGTTCGCAAATTCTCTGGGTGATCTTCGTGATCCACGGAGGCACTGGTGGAGAACAGGAGACGATGAGACGAAGTCGGAGGGTCTCCACTGATCCATTGTTCTTGGTTTAATCGGCTTTGGCAAATAAATTATAACATGAAAGCGTTTATCCACATTATCCACGGTGATTAGGTACTTGTTCTAGCGTTTGTTCATCGCGAGTTCGATCATGTAAAACAGTTCTGGAAAGGATAAATGCTGATATATTTTCTATATATTTCGGAAACCGCATGCGAAGCAGTTCTGGATCTCGAAGGTTGAGGGAGAGGGGAAGGAGGCAGGGTTTATGGACTCACAGTCCTGGGGGAGAAGACCCTTCTCGTGCACCACGCCGCCTGGAGAGAAGATCGGCATTAAGAAATAACCCACCGGAAAAACTGATCCATCTGAGCGATCGCTCTCAGGGAAGATCGGAGGACACAGGAACAGTACGATACCCCAATTCTGCAGCCTTCTGTTCTTGAGAGATTTCCACTTGGACATGGGGGCCTCGTAGATCTGCGCAGAGTCCAGAAGACATGGATTAGTGGTCTGAATCCGGAGGAGAAGAGGGGGAGGAGCCGCGTCCTCGAGTCTGAAGAACTTGCGTGGTGGAGAAGCCGGCTTTCTTCGGAGGCTGATATGAAGTTGGGAATGTAGATCAGAGTTCGCAGAGGCCCGACGGCGTGATCCTCCAGCCGGAGAGGATCGCTTCCCTCCATCCTCGCCCTCCCAGGGCTCCAGATCGCGGAAACCTCGAAGGGAATCAAAGAATTCTACCCGTCTGCGCACCAGAATGCTAAACCTATGGTTTGCTCTTCGATTCACCAGATCGAAGTAGAAATTCTCCACTGCGATCCATTCAGATGCGAGGACCGAGCGCCGTGCGCGTGGATAGGCTGCCGGCGTCGACGAATACTGGGCCGCTGTGCCGTGCCTGTTCCTGCGCCATAGCCCCCGGTCTTCGCCAGCCGGAGGCCCAAAAGAGGGGCGGCCAACTAGATGAAGCTCCGCGGGGGATGACCAAAAATAAATAAAAAAAAAAAGATCTACACTTGGAATCGAAGCAGATTTTGGCGGCTCAAATAGTCAACGCCGTCGACCCCCTTGGAACAAAAAATACCCAAAACCCAACTCTACCACCATAATAAAAAATTCCTTAAAATTTATAAACTCGAGATACAAATTTCCTCCAGTATCTTCCCACGACGATCCATTCAAACAAAGTTTGACTTTGCCCGTCAGCCCCACTCGAGGAAGAAAGTAGTCCATCCTTTTAGTCAACAAAATCTTTGAATAAATAAAGCACATGATCATGGAGACTGTACAACTCTCTCGAACCAAGGGTGAGCAAATCCAAAAGCACAAGAACAGATGAGGCTGGAGGCCGGAGGCCCTCTCATCTGGCATTACTTCCTCATCTGCATTAAAAGAGAGGCTGGAGGCTTTTCGCCGCCGGCGGCGGATGCACCGCCAAATGAGGAAAAGCCGCCACCTCCGCCGGCCGCTGATGCACCGCCAAATGAGGAGAAGCCGCCGCCAGCGCCCTGCTTTGGGGCGAATGACCCAAAACCACCTGAAAGTGAGGCGATTTCACCGCATCAGATTGGGGAAGCCATCGGTTGTAGTCCACAAGAGTGGACAAAATCAAGCAGTAGCCGGCCAATGCCAGAGCAACAATGGCTTTCCAAAGTGTTAAGATGATTGAATTGAACATGCCCATCTCAAAGAAAATGATGCACAGACCTGATGCGAACCCGCTTCCCGGTGGGGCTCCAAAACCACCGCTAGCAGAAGCTGCGCCGGCAAAACCGCCACCACTAGGTGCCACAGCAGCAAACCCGCCGCCAGTGGTGGCTGCGGCGGCAAACCCGCCTCCAGGGGTGGCTGCCGCGGCAAATCCACCTCCAGCGGCGGCTGCCGCGGCAAACCCGCCGCCACCGCCGAAGCTACCAGAGGGAGCTACACCAGCTCCCTGGGCAGTGAGGCCCAGCTGGCGAGATTGCCCGAAAGCACCAAGAACAGAGCCGAGCGCCTGCTGTCCGGCTCCAATTTGCGCCGGCCGGCCAAACCCGCTCAAACCACCGCCGGAAAAACCGCCAGAAGTCATCGGCTGGCTTGATTGCATTGGCTGGGATGATGGGAGACTGAATGATGCTGGCCTGAAGAGCTCACCGGCAGGCGCTGTCAGGGAAAACGCAGGCGCTGTGGGGGTTGCCGTGCTGGTGTTCAGTGAGACACCAAATGGGTTGGGTTTGGCCGCACTTGGTTCAGCAGTTCGCCCGAGTGCAAACCCACCAAATGCACCAAGGGAAAGCAATGCGTCTGGAGCTTCCTCCTCCATCTCATCGTCTTCAGTAGTTGTAATCTCTGCCGCACCTTTACCCTTAGCTGGTACTGTCGTTGAACTGGACGAGGTGGATGGGATCTCAGATAAAGGAGGCGTGGCTGCAGGGGTGAGCATAGATATTCTATCAGCTGTTATTGCAGTTGAAACCTCACTTATAGGAGACTGCGGAACAGTTGGCTGAGGCTTGGACAGGACTTCAGCTGGCCTAAAACCAAGTGCAGACACAGTTTGTGAAGTCACTAGCTGAGCTTGTGGAAGCTGTGAAGTGACATCGCTGGGGGGCACTGAAGCTGGTCCTGTGGTCTTTGAGATCTGTGGTGGAGACGATAGATTCGAAGAAGAACCAAGGGGCTCAACAATGGCAACCGAAGAAATTGAAGACGAAGAAGCTTGGCTGGGATCCACATAGGAGGCGGTGGCAGAAGATGATCCTCCGAAAACAGCAGGAGACGCAGATGCTGAAGTTGACACAGATACCAGGGGCGCTTGCAGAGGCGCTGGTGATGGCACGGGTGAGGCAACTGAACTTGACGTTGAAATTGTGCCAGAAAAGGGTGTACCAGACGGTGTTCCCACTGTCATCTCCTGGGGAACATTTCCACTCATGTTAGAAGACAGAGATAAACGGCTCTTCTCCAACAGACGAAACGAACTGTCGGGAATGACTGATCTGTCCATGATCTTTGGGGAAGGTCCGCTGCTTACAGCGCCATTCTCACTGCTCTTCACGATCCATGTCTCACTTGATTGGGACGCTTTAATCGGTGATGCAGTCTGTGAGGGGATAGAAGTGGGGGCAGGCATGGCAATCTCTGCGCTGACTTTCGCTCTGGTTTGCGACTCTATTTCCACTTTAGGAGAAACGGGTTGCTTAGTTGTCTGTGGCATTTCCTTGCCAAACTTATCCACTAAACCTTTCGATAGTGATGATGGCGTTGCGACTGGGGTAGACTGGAGACCAGTCTGCACATCTGACGCAGTAGGATATCTGGTTCCTCCGGTTTGGGAGACTTGAGAAAGATCCTTTGTCCATTTGAAATGTGAACTAGACGGAGGCTCAGATAATTGCCAGGATGACTTGGTCTGATCATCTAAGAAAAAGATGGAAAATTAACAGAGTGATTATAAATAGACCACGCCATTCATTTGACAAAATAAAGGACCAATAAATATGATTAAAAAATAGTGGGATATAGAGGCGATCTACCTTTTTTATTGTTGTCCACTCGAGACTGGAACCTGTTCATGGACAACAGCAAGGAAGGATCCGGGGTAATCTGGCCCTGGTGTGGAGAGAAAGCCCCCGCTGAAACTTGAAGACCAGATTCCTCTTTAACTGAGCTACGTAACTTTTCAGTGGCAACCTTAAAGCGTTCCTCTAGCTGCATCCTCTTCACAGTCGTTTTTGGAGGATCGAACCTACTCCAACTCTGCAAGAAAGATTGGCCAAGATAATGCTTCCTGCTAGAAACAGCAACGAAGGGGCAAAACTGTAAAATAATTTCAATAACAAATTCTCCCTTCAAGAATTTTTTTCTAGGTTCTTTGCTTTACTCTAGCTTCAACATATGCTACAAGGTAAAGTCGTCTCTCCCCAAAAGAAACTAAAAAGCCTTAAACTACACGAACTTTACAGAAACGATAAGATAGTACAAGTATTAATATCTCAATTAGAAGAAAAGAAATCTCACAAAAAATTCTCATATTTTTTGTATCTAGTAGGCATAGAGATGGTTTCTCGTTTACCACCCCTGTTCTCCAGATGAGGGCCAAAATGTTACAAAGCAAAACTCTTGCCTTTTTCTCTATACCTGGGTTCCTATTTCAAAACTCAACCAAAATACAACAAAGTGTTGCACATAATTGAGTGTTAAAGGCCAGTTTTCCTACCTTTTGGGGGCTGATGTCATTTTTTTCTTTCTTCGGAAAGTTATTTGCCAGTTGATGACAATGGAAATGTCCGTTACCGACAGCAAACTGTACATAAAGTCATCACTATTGCATCTTAACACTTTAGCAAGTTATGTGATTCATCTTCAGGTTCATTCTAAACTTCTCATTTAAGAAACAGTTGTCTTCACACGAACCACAGTTATTTTCAACATGTTCACGCAAAGAGATTTCAAAATAGGCTAAGATCATGTGAGACATAACTATGGATGTGATATAGTTTCAGACAGAAGTGTCAACCACAAACGACGATGACGTGATGCAAAATTATGACAAGCAACGATATGATAACATGCATAATAATAGTGCAACACACTAACACCACTGTGATAGTATGCTATTACCCTGTCCAATGAGTCTCTCCTCCTCCTCGAACTCTCTGGTTCTGTCTTCAGGGCCCCCACTGTGGTCCTGGCGTGCTCACCAGCCCTAGATGACAATGGTAGGAAAGAAATCCTCTTGGACGACTCTGGGGAGTAAACAGCCTTTTTCTGCGTTGGAGACTGGAAGGAATCGGAGTCATATTCGAGGCCAATTGATTCAAGCAACTCTTTTCTTACAGAATGCTGCTTTGCAGGAGGTGAACTTATTTTCAACAAACCCATTTGTTTCGAAAGGCAGTCAGAGAGTTGCTCTGCTACAGATATCTGCGAGTTTAATGTGTTGTACAGACTATGCAACGAAAATTTTTGCCTGCAAAACAGTCATAGAATTGAAAGATGACAGAGATAGGATGAAGGAAAGGCATTATATGGTTATCCATTGTCAAATTTGAGGAAGTCTAATAGCACATGCATTTCAAAGATCTGAAAAAATTCACGCAAATAATGGAAAAACCACATCTTATCTTACCATTCATGCTCTGTGACTGGAATTCGAGAAATTTAAACATGATGATCAATACTGAAAGTTTTGCACATCAAGATTTTCCTTGATTGTCAGTGCGAATATTAATTAGAAATATTGCAACCACTACTAAGACAGGTAATCTACCCCCAGACAATTCCCCTCCCTAAATCAAATAAAAGAAGCTAGTATGCGGATGATAATGAAGTATCATGTCATTCCACATAGTTCACATATGAGATCGCATCACAGAAGAACCAGTCACTCAGTCCATTGACAAAAGAGGTTATCCTCTAGCATAGATTTGTATCATCTCTGAATCATTGTAATATTGCTATATCCAATGCAATAACAAGCATGAATCGTATTGCTATTCGGCACCACAGAAAACAGCGGATGTTCCTTCTGCATGTCTTTCAAAATCAGAAATATGTGATCCACAATGAAGCAGAGCCTATTTTTCCAGTGCTCATAAAGGCCACAGTAGATTTCGAGAAGTTTGGCATCATCTTTCGTAACATACCAGCAACTAAATATAGATAAACAACCAGGAAAATACTCGTAAATGAACTAAATGTCAAGGAACAAAGTTGCACCTGTCTTCCATTCCAGCTTTTTCTCAAAAGAGAAAAGTATTCTATGCAAGCAATGGATTAACTCTTATAACACAAGTGGAAGTGTCAAAGATGGGATAGACGTGAGCGAACAAGTGATGGGAGATCTCCAACGGCATCTCATCATAATTTGCCAAAGGTCTCTAAAGACCAATTGAACAATAATGCAATGGAAAAGGCCTTGATGATTTTTTTTGCGTGATGTTGATAGAACTGCTCCTTACAATGGGCTTATTACGAGAATTGGGTCGTCACCTATATTTTCATACTCCATTTGGCAATATATCAATTATAAACCTTATGTTATATATCTAACATATTATAATGAGATATCTTAGAATAGTCTTGACAATAACACGACATTTAAAAACATAATATTCTACCGTGAAAATAACATAAGTGTACAAGAAAATGATAATCCTTCCAAGTCTGTGTATAAGCATAGGCAAAGAAATGTAAATATTCAGATCTCAGTGACTCAAACACTGACATGACAGGATCAGCTGCGTATATTCATGTAGATCTAGTGACAAAGGAAAATGAGCTTAATACCTCGGGGAACCCAAAGTATCTCGTAATGCTCTCCGACCATTAATAGATGTACTGCTTTCACCATGTTTCCTAAGTTCAAGAGCATTGAAATGTCTTTCTAGTTCCACAAGTTCATTAACCAAAGCCTGCAAGAGGTAAAAATGATCAACATTATAGTGCAAAACTAAAAAAAAAACTCCTTCTAAATTTACATGGTTCAGCTTGGAAATCCGCTGCTGCTTCACTTCATATTCAGGCCCCAACTTCTGACAGTTCCAAAGGTCCCAATACTGGCCATTAGAAGCTTGCTTAACTAATCCTTCCATATAAATTTGCCTTGCAGATACTGAATTAAAATAACAAGAGAAACAGAAAGATAGTTCAGGCCCAAATTGTGATTCGTACGAAAGACAATTAACAGGAAGATATCAGTGACAGCTCAAAATTTCGTTCATGAAGTTCAGATTTAAAAAATGTACCATCCAAGATACCATCACTTTCGTAATAGCTATGCTCACTAATTTCACGTCACAACCATATTGAATACATGTGGCACAGGACCATAATAAATTAATTTAAAAGCCTCAGAAAAAGTCGGTTTTTGACATATTCACTTTCGCATTCTGCCCTCAGTTTTTAGTAAAAGCTGCCAACACTGCCAAAATGGCCGCAGTTAATTTGTACGGCTGACAATGACATCGTGTAACTTGAAAAAAAGTCAACTTATGTGAGCAGGAAAATCACGACATTAATGATAAATAACTATATCCAAATGCATTGAATACCAGGTGCAATACCACGGGCTCATTTTTAACACATTTGACTTGGGAAGTTTTTTTTGACAAACTGCTCATGACTCGCTTGGCATAATGGCATATAACACAGAATTAGTGTAAGGATTCTGCAGCTCCTAAAGTCATAACAACTCAAAGAAAGTAGATATAACTAAAAAATTAGTGTGCATTAAGACAGTCAGCGACCAGAAATAAATTGTAAAGTCAATGGATCAATGATGCTAAACGGAAACATACTCATCGCAACCTGCAATTCAAATGGGTGTTATTAAAAATTAGAAAGTGAAAAACAGAGTTAAAACATACTGTTATGGTAGGAATTCAAACAGACTCAGACTAATTAGGTCTGACTCAGACAAGTTCACAGATAAAACGCACTTAAAATAATCAATTTTTGTTAACAAACTCTGAAATTGCACCTCGCAGCTCACTTATATCTAGCATGTATTAGAGATGGAAATCTTGAAAAAACAATCCGACTTGAGTGAGTGGAACCGAGTTGCAGTGACCAAGAAAATTTGTCTAATCGTTCTGATGATTGATGTCTTTTACTAGTAGAGAAACTCTAATAAGAATCCACTACACGTCTCAAGACTAGGGTTCACTCCCAAATTGACCAGAGCCAACTGGAGAAACCTCAAGCCTTACGGATAGTGCCAACTGTCACTCCCTTCCCATTCCATCAGGCCACTGGCTCCACTGCAAAAACAGGAAAGAGAAGAGGGATGGATGGATATGTGGTGCACGGGCATAGGAAATCTACACAAAAGTTCAATTTATCGCATTTTGATTAAAAGTGCATAAAAATATATCGTCTTTTTATAATAAATTAAAGGAATCAATTCGATTCATGCAGTGATAATAATCTAGCAGAGTTTTCGTACTTATAGAGTTGAATCTGGAGTCTAATCTGGTCAACTCCACCTTAGAGAACGATAATGGTTCAATTAATATCTAAAAATAAAAAAAAATCATTTTTGGAGGAAGTGATGGTGTGACTAAGTATCAGGGCAACAGATTTAAAGAATACCCACAAAGGGAGAAAAAAGAATAAGGTTGAGAGGGATTGGTGTCTTCCATATTTGTTTTGTCTTCTCCATATATAACATAGGAAAACACTAAAACAAAAAAAAGCGAATGAAAAACGAGAAAACTTATGCTTGGGTTGCGTCCATGAGCCATGCTTAAAGTGCACACAACAAACCTTGCATCCTTTTGTCCTGAAGTTGTTGGATTTCTTTCAGTTGTTCCTCTACTTTGACCTGACTCAAATGTCAAAAAATCTTATCAGCTCAAAAGTAGAGATGAATACGTGAAAAGAGACGGAAAAAAAGTTATTAAAACGAAAGGTGTCCTTCATTCAGGGAGAAAATAACCTGTTACACATCAATGGAAATGAGATTCACAAGATGTCCACTCAGCCTAATTAGCCTACATTTAAAAAGGTTGCAAACCTATCATTCCTGGAACATTTTCTCGACAACAGTCCACACCAATGAAAGAGAACATCTAGGAATGGGGAGTAGCCAAATTGAGACAATTGAGATGTGACAAGTCTGTTTCAGACTTGGAAAATTCTTATGTCTATGCACCAAATAAACAAACCCTAGAACATTGATACTTTGACAATTCATAGAAAGAAAAGGGAGAAATGACAGGCTTCTAAGGGAAGGTATAGAGAGCAGGCATTGAGTTCCCATTGTGTGCCAATAGAAAGGTGTGGCGGACGGCATGAGATGCAACCGTGTCATTATGATGGAGAGATATCAGGAATATGCTCTGGGAACAATTTCACAAAACCTTTTCTAGGGATGTCAAGAAAAAACTCAACTAGAATTAGGTAAATCCAGGAAAAGAGCGATTCAGTTAAGATTGAACGTAAAATCTTTATTTCTCGAGATAAGTACTGTGGCCAGCTGAACTGTGTGGCACAGATGGGAGGAGCTCGAGAGTTGTGGTACGAGAAAACAGGGCTAAGGGGAATTTAGTTAAAAATTAAGCCACAGTACTTTCTTATTTTCCAGAGGAACTTCAATTTTGAGAGAAGATTTTAATACCCTAAGATAGCAGGTGATGCATCTTCCAACCTCAAATCAGGAGATATATCTTTTACTATTTTATTTTAATCGTCAGTGAGGAGTCTACTGGGTTTTTTTTGCCACGTCAATGAGGTGGTAATTGTAAGACCTTTGTTTCAGGAATGATAAACCAAGCTCTAAAATTTTTTTCTATTGTGATGACATGTGGGGCAAACTACCTACTATAAAGAATTCTGAACTAAAATCAGTGCCTGATAAGCAATCAATGGTTATACCAAGAATGCAACAGAGTCACATTAACCTTTCTAAGAGACAGAAATGATAAAAGAAGTATCTCTTTCACACGTGATGTGAGGGTAGGGAAAGCACTTATCACCTTGCACATCCTGAGTTTCTCTGATAGTTTATTTATGCCTTCCTCCAAAGACAGCACCGAACTTCTCTGGATGACAGTACACGCATCCCTGAGACCGCCCTCTTGTTCTATGTCTGCTAGTAGGTCGTCAAGTTCTTTTGTCATATCATCCACCTGAACACAAATACGAGTGAAACAGTGAATGAAAAAACTCATAGAAAGTGAGAAGTTTAGGTATGGCATACACATTCTCATGGTGCATAAGGATCCTGATGAGGAAGGGAGCATCATCCGGAAGATTCAAACTAAACAGGAGTCCAGAATTTTGGCTCTTTTGGAAATATCCATAAGAGATGATGCACCGCCACACCCGATTTTTTAGTCGGAAAAATGATACGCAGTGCCCAAATGATGGTTTCTCAAGACATGTTTATACTGCTCTAATGCAGGAAATCTATACATAGAACATTCATCTTATTATTGCATCAGCAATGCTTAACAAACAATGAGAAAGCAACACAGGTCGTGAAGGATTGTTCATCTATATGACTTACGCAGAATATTCTCTCCCAATCCAGAATTAGAGGGAAATAATGCGGTATCACCAAAACATGCAATCCAATAGGGCGGTTGTATGCAGTTGTATCCAGTTGTACACAAAATCTTAACCACTTACATGTAATGAGCTGTAATATAATTGAGTCAATAACCATGAAATATATTGAATTATGTCAAAAACAATACCAGCAAACAATCCAAAAAGTGGTGTATGAAAAAGAAGATGAAACAGTGTTCCTATGAATCATTGCATACTGATTCATTTCAAAAAACACGATCTGGGAAAAGAGAGTGAAATAATATTAAATTGACAATCCCTTAAACGGTAAAGGTACATAGTGGCCAAGACAATCGTACACTGTAAAATTGCTTTATTAACTTCGTCTCAGACTCTTGCATTCCAGGAAACCTGTAAACTCTATGACCACCTCCTGCATCCAGCGTGCTCGAGATAACGAACTTCCCATGAGTAAAATTCTCCTTTGATGATGCTGAAGGGGTCCCGAAGGCAGGAACAGGTTCAATATATCCTGATCTTAAGGGAGCTTTCGTGCTGTCAAAAGATGACGTGAAACCACCAGATTCCTGGGGAAGCTTAACACTTGGTTGAATTGTACTTGAAAAACCCTGGCTGATAGTCTTTCTCTGGGATCCAACAATTCCTTGGGAATCACCCAGCGTGGATCCGTATGAATTTAATAAGGAAGATTTCGACATAATACCATCAGAAACACCGGGTTTTCTGATTGACTGTAATCCGAAAGTTGCAATAGGGAGATTATCTGGTATAATAGATGTTGGACCACCTTCTTTGTTCTTAGAAAAAACTGCGCTTAGTTCCATGTTAGTGGATGCTTCACTTGTTTGGCTGCCTAAGAGAGACACATTAGTCCCAGACTTCATTCCTGTTGAATTGATTCCGTATTTAAGAGACGATTCCGCAGAAAACTGCGAAATTTGTTCTGTCTTTTCATCCTTTGTTGGAGAAGTACTGGCTTGCTCCAGCACTATGGAAGAATATACAGAACCAAAGGTTCTCGATTCCTGACCTGTGAGAGATGATACCAACACTCGTCTCAAAAAAATATTCATGATAGGAATATTGTGATTGATTACTCTCCAGACTATCCACCACAACAAAAAAATAAATCTGTCCTAAGGACAGTAGAGTAAAGTTTGATGTAATATTATATGTTAACAAAAGGTTGTAGAACCGTTACCAATATTTATGGTTGGTACATTAGAACTGATTTCCTTCAGTTTAGCATCCGTAGGCACGCCTCGCTCATCCTTGAACCCAATAGTGGATGAAATTGACTCGGCTGATAAAGGCACAACAGAGGAAAAATCATCTTCGGCAGGGGCCTTCAAAGTTTCTGGGGAACTACCAGGCTCCGAAACCCTACAAAAAATACCAAACAGAAATCTCAAAGGTGCCAATAACCATATTCCAGGATTTCCAGGAGATTCAGGATCACAGCGGGACTTCAGACTTTACTGATGAAAAGTGATATAATCAACATACATCATTAAGTCGAATGTTTACCTTGCAACATGAAACATAATGAGCTTCCCCTCACAAGAAAGGCACAACAGGACACAATGAGGAGAGATAACCTTGACTTCTGAATCTATTATGAGCTCAACCTTCTCGTGTATAGACACTCTGTCAATATCAAATCCCAATAGAAGATTCTCGTCACGGTTTTCTGAAAGGAGATATTCTCATTAAACCTTAAAGATATTATTAGATAACCAATATTATGAAAAACTGTAAAACACAATGTCAACGTTGAATCCTTCATACAATTACAGTGAAAACAATCCACATTTTTTTCAAGGTATTCGAGTTCGTCAATCATATCTTATTAATCCCGATTGTTTAAAGACCTTGAGAAGTATTTAATAATTGATGGACTTCCAAAACTACAGGGCTAAATGTTTTGTAATCAGACATCAGCATTATTGAACATTAGGAAAATAACTATACATTACCACAGAGTTCAAACATTTTAAAAAAAATCAGTGAACAAAAAGGGTATCCTTGTTAACATCTAATATTCTTTCTGAAGACAAAGGGTATACCTTTTATTTACGGATAGTAATGTGAACATAACCAGTTTTGGTGAGATGGTACAGCTGCAAAGCAGCCTAATCCTATTGAGTGCAGGAAGGGCCATAAAGTTTTTGGCAGGTTCAGCAAGCTCTAAACATGAACCTATTGAGAATTAACGTAACCTGATGTCCCTCCTGTTTCCCAGCCCATCATGGGTATCCTATCTTGCTTCATGAAACCGAAGCAATGTATACAGGGAAAAATTTCTGGTAAATAAACAAGATGCATCATTGATGCTTCCAATAATTCGAGGTACATCCTTCAAATACGTTTGGCTGCGTTATGAAAATGTACACTAGAAGGATTCCTAGTTTTAAAGAAAAAATTTCTTTAATGGAAACATATATAAGCCAACAAGAGGAGGAAATAACAGCAAGAGATCCAGTCCTTGCTCTACGGAGGAAAACCAGAGTATCAAAGCGATACTATTTGAATTCATCATTAGGATAAGCCAAATTAAATGAAACGTTTAAAAATAGCTATACCTTGAAGTTCAATCCGAGGAATAAATTTTTCTTGCTCAAATTCAAGACCAACGGGTCCTTTTCCATCGTCTCCAGACCATGCCAAGAGCACAACATGTTCATCTGTATTCTTCCTGTTCGCAACAAGAGCCAGGTTCCTGACGACGTAAAATGGAAAAAAATATTCAATTAGCTACGTAAAGCACACAACGAAGAATATTTAACTAAGAAGAAGTTCCTGCAATTCGGTTCCACATGAATTTGATACAATGGGAAGACTCCCAAAAGAATGGTCTTGAAGTTCAAGATGATTTTATCACCAATTCAAATATTGAACACATGTTTTCAAATCAAGACACTTTGATGCACATTCTTTTTGAAGGTGTCAGACAACACAATATTAAAAAGATTTTTGTGCATAAAAAGAGAGTACGTATCATGGCTGGCTCCAGACTCGAATCAGGCCCATGTATATTGTCCAGTGCAAAGTTCAGACCGTTCGTGAAAAAGAGAATCGAAGAAATAGCCAAGAAAACGAAAACATACAGAACTGATTGAGAAATTCCACCTGGCTCACCTATACGTTGGAGTACATCAGAAAATGCCACGCGTGAATACATATGCATCAAAAAACCGGGGTCAGCAACAATCTAGTAAACGATAAATTTTAACCAGATTTTGAGTAGCTGCAACATGACAACAGTCTACTTAGAAATTATCCATAAAAAACTCTTATTGGCATCAATTGCTAATACTGACAGAATTGTTTAGGAAGGCAACGGAAAACATGAGACTCCTGAATGCTTAGACTACAGTTGCAGTCATAACTTGGGAATTAAACACTAGCAAGGAGCAAGAATAAACAGAGCCTCCACCTCATGGAGCGAGGGGAAGATAAAGAAATAAACTTAAGCATATCAGAGAAAAATGGGAAAATAGCCAACAATCAGCTTTGATGACAATACCAGTTCTTCAAATATTTCACAAATAAGTGGGGCCCACTGCCAGAAGGTACTATGTCATCGACAATACCGTGAAATAAATCACTGAAAGAAAAAACCACCGCATTTGAGGAAGCCTACAAAAAAGATGTGAATAAGAAAAACTGACCATTTGAAATTCAACAAGCAAACAGATTGAAACAAAGGAACAAACACAGAATTCTCTGAGAGAAATTTAATGCTTGCAATGGCATTATAATTGAGCCACACTCCAATAGAACTATGTATATAGACTTCTTTTCTTGAGTGTACTGCAGAAAAAATAGAAATTTAACGAGTATAAAATAGCAAAAGATAAAAAATTTCATACTAAGAATACTTTTTATAGTTCCCTACATAGCACCTAACTCTGACTGACTACTGCAGCTGAACTTTTCCACGGACCATATAACTTGAGAAATTTCCTTCTATCATTTTAACTCGTGATTCTCATCCCCTCCTTTGGTAGGAAATATCTTTTTCCCCACCTTTGATCCGCCAGAAGTCATGTGTATACTGAATCTGCAATCTGCTAGGTTACAAGCATGTCTAGACGTGACGAGACGGCACAAACACCTTGGGAACAGAAACATCAGAAGTAAAATAATCAAAATTGCCTAATGTCCATTCCAACATATTATTTTCCTATTGCTTGGGTAAGATATTTCCTACCATGGTCAGTAAACAAGCAAATGATGGCATTCAGTATATAAAATCACCAATAAAAGCAATATAATCGGCTAACTCAACTCTTTGCAATAATAGAACGGCAGGTGACATGTTACCAAGCATAAAAAATAAAAGAAAAACATGAAAGCCTGTCTACAAGTAGTACTATGACCAACCTCACCAAATCCAGGCTCTGTAGTAGTAATCACTTGGATCATGTAATCAATCTCTTCATCATCTTCATTAACTTGAAAACACCCTATAACAATACTATCACACCGCACCCATTTAATGGAATCCACTGTCGTGTTTTACAAGAAAAAACAGCAGCTTCTTAGTCATCTTGTAACTTTAAAGACTGACAACATATGTTTAAGAAAAGCAATCGCATAGATCTACAGATTAACAACTAGAACAATATGGAACTAAAATAAAAATAGTCAAAGAGAGAAATTAAAACTCAGGTGAAAACACGCTGCTTTATGGATCAGAAGTGTTGTGAGGAAACACCGAGAACTTGGCTGTATACAGAGAAGGAGGAACCATAGACATTTTGTTTTTGACGCCTTTTTAATAGCAATGGAGAGGACTGATCCAAACTACTACATCATGAGTAAGTTTGAGCTCACTCAATTAAGCTATTAACATGTCAAAATTATAAATTAATCATCACGAGTCTCTAGGACTCCCACTGAGGGATGGCGCTATCATAGACAAATGTGGGATGAAAGCTCGAGGACTGGAATGAAAGAGGCCCTCTCCGTGGGAAAGGGAGTAATATCCCAAGTTATTTTCAATGGCTGTAGCAAACCACCTCCACTTGAAGTATGGGAGAGTGAAGACAGGTTAAGCTCGGTTCTAACACAAGACCCTGTACTCTAGGTGTCTTTTGAGGTTAGGAATTTCATTGAACATGACAACAGATAATACGACCCCAATCCGCATGAATTTTCGAAGGAGAAAGAGGCTGGCCCAAACGGGCCAACCCATAGCCCAAATGGGCCAGCCCGGGGTCCAAAAGAGCCAACCTATGGAACAGTTTGACACAGGAGAAAGAGTCGACAGTTGGAGAGGGTTATAGGGCCCAAGCAAGGATGGGGAAAGGGGGAGTTTCTTTTGAGTTTGTGGCAGAGACGAAGGCCTCTCGAAAGTCCTTCGAACTATTCTAGGGTTCCTGTTGGTTTCTAGTCAAATTTCCCGTCTCTTTCTTGTTGTTCTGTCATAAATTCTCCTCTTGTTCTCAATCCCGTGGAAGTACGGGGTACGTATCAGCAGACATCTTCACAACCTGTCCAGAAGCATATCTTTTCTCGTTCGCAGGCATCAGTGTGTCTGTTGCCAACTAGGAAATAGGGGATCTATCATATTGTGTAAATCACTAGCATTTTTTACAGCTATAAAAAATTAAATAAAGACTAGTAATCTGTCCATGGGTAAAGATGAGAAAGTATGAGATTAAGAATCAAGGAATTGATAACTATCTAGTCTACTGAAATTCCACCGAAGAAGAATTGGAAGTTCTATTTCCTTTGGAGACCTTTCTTTACTGAAAAAACTTCGCGGAGGATAAAGATATAACGATTCTGGAGATAGAAAGCCAGTGGAAAGGAAGTAAATAAATCCCACTTTCATTGAGAAGAGATGAAAACAAACAGGTGAAATTAAATTGGAAGCATCTAAAAATCGAGTTATCGGAGAAATGGCAAAACTACATAGAAATAACGCATTGTAAAATAAAAAAATACACCAAGTCAAAATAATAGAATACCTTTTACAGTGACCTTCAAATCAGTGCTGCCCGTCCATGAGTGAAACAAGAGAGACATGCTAAGCTTCTCCCTGTATTCAGATGACAAGATACTCAGAATATTTTTTCTTGCTACAGCAAGAAAATTGCCATCCACACTCCAATCAACTGCATGAAAGTGGAGCATAAATGAATGAGAGAGTACCATACTTTTCAAGAAAAATGTAGGTCTTCATGGTCATTGCAAGCTCAAAGAAACAGCACAAAATAATGCCACCAATTTGCAACGTGTGTGGTCATAAAACCTTTTTCATTGATAAAATAACTAGAATAAACACATGATCAACACTCATGGAAAATATTTCCAGTGTAAATAAAATTGACAGCAAAGCCAAAAACTTTAGAGGTCATATCACAATCGCATCATGAGGTTATCTTAAACAGTTCCTATTAGCCTCTTTCAAAATAAAAGTACTGATGCCTAAAAAAGACATTTGAGATGATGCAATAATGTGAAACATCTAAAATGTCATCCATCTTCGATTTAGGGAACAACAAGGTCTATGTTATGACCTCTCCACCAGCACCCACATGACGACAAGCCTTGGTTAAGCCTCAAAATTAGGCACCTCCGTTAAAAATCTTGACAAAAACATTAAAACCTGCCAAGCATACGCTGTATGGTCATTGAAAGTTTATAAAGTACGTAACAGTTCAACTTCCCAAATTTCAAGTGCCCACTACTTTGTAGTTCCTCCTATGATGAATAGTTAGTAAAAGGCTAAGACCGGCATCTTTTATAATCAGTCATCACTGACACTATGTCTCAATTATCGGAGGGTTCTGCTCCAATCTGTTTCACCGCATCTCTTTAAAACACTTCAAAAACATGAAAGCGGATAATTGGGGACTGAGCCATCATCTACGTTTTCTGTTTTCATTTTACTTAGCCTATTGGCTAATTTTATTAGAGGAAAATTAGATGACAATAGAGATAACTACAGGAACCACTGAACCTAGAGAAACAACTTTTATAACGTGACTTGGAATGAGATAAATAAAAATAAATATAATATTCGAGATAATATATGTCATGTCATGTCCCCGAAAATGATGACTCTGAGCAGAGAAAAGAATAAACCTCCTTCTACAAATGCAACTTTAAAAAACAAAATCTTTACCCAAGTTTCTAAATAATCTCCCATGAGAAACGTAAACCTTGATACCATATATATTAACCTTTCTAGATTCAAAACCAACAGCATCCTACCATCCATCCTAGCAAGAACCACCACGTCTATGCCATATAGACAAAATAAACAGAATCCGATTCCTCAGATAATGCAAATGTGTCAGGTATCTAGCTCCAGATTCTATATTGGCAAGATCATCTTCTGCTGTGTACAGAAAACAACTCAGAAGATAACTCCGCTTTGCAAGAAAACCACCATTGCAGAACAATATACAGCAGAAAAGGTACATTCATATGCCAAATCATTCAGCTCCCATCGACTATTGGCTCCACCTGTCATCATTGTTGGTTACATTTGACAAGAGCAATACTGACTTTTTATACCACATGTCTCAACCATCACATCTCCCTACTCATAAACGCCACCTGCACCACGTCCTTAGTACATAGAAAACACAAATAGCTGCACAGCAGCAGCCCATTCATTCAGTTGCCTGGCCTCCCTGCATGCATAAAACAGCTTTTTTATCACGTAAGCCATTTCACAGTCACTCTCAGACAACGGTCCGTACTCAACCAGTTCCCTCATTTATCTACTGTTATCACCTAACCATTTGACTTTGGTTCTGTGAGTTATCTCATTCTAACCACGTTTCCACTTTTGACCATTGCACGTGATCCTCTTATCCTCTCTGTAACCAGCAAACTTCATACACACATCAAAACCAAGCTCTGGCACATATGTAATGGTCATCCATTTATTGATGATATTCTGAAATGCTGCAGGGATATTCACAAGCCAACAAACTTTTTTTCTGCACCTAAGAATGTATATATACTTTTTCATATCCATATCTCTTCACTTCAAAATATTCACTGCTTGGTTATAGAGAAGATGCGATGCATGACACATGATGAGATGTATTGTCACAGGCTACAAATTATTCCAAGTCTACTTATGTAACAGATGAAAAGAAGAGAGAAGAGAAAAATCTCAGCTCCAAGGTTTCTCAAGAACTACAAACTATTTACTCCAACCCAGGGCGAAATGAAAAAAATATACGCCAAAATCCTTCCCACACTAAACGGTCATCTATAAAAGCAGCACAGCTTACCTATCTTCCCGCATTGGCTTATTTTTTAACAAATTTTCTTCGTACATTTCTTTTTCTACCAAGAAAAAACTTGAGATCGCTTTTCGAAGCTTTTTTTCATGTTTACTTGTCAATGATTTTTTTACTCATGAACTGTTTTGCTAAATGTATGTTTCTTTCCCTCCTTAAAATTCTCTCCTGATTTAGTGAGGGACACATCAATCTGATGTTGATGGGTCCTTCCACAGCTTAATTACAGCCTCCTCTGTTTTCACAGCCATACAGAAATCGGAAAAACTCTGTTATTCTAAAATGATATAATATGACGAAAGAAAATAAATGCTGAAAGAGGACAATTAATTTCTTGCAAATGGGTAACATACTAATATGTTGTAGATGCGGAACTGCAAATAACAAACAGTTAAAGACTAAAATAAAGGGTATTCAAACAAACCAGCCTCTACACCGTCCATAATATCCTTCAGATCATCCTTCATATTTCCATAGTATAAAAGGCCATAACTTGACAGCACGATAAAAGATGTCTCCCCATTTTTCCGCCATAAGAAGTCCTTTATATTGCCGGATTCACCTACTGAACAGACAAAACAAGTCTCTTGCTTCTTCGAAAAGGAAAACAAGAGCAAGAAACAATAGAAACAATTAACGGGTTTCGTTAAGGACAAACAACTAGAAGCTCGGTTGGCTTCCGACTGTACAATGTAGGCAGGATATTTACCTTTTGCACGAGTGAAGAAACTGAGAAAAAGTGAATTGCTCGGCCAACGGTGACGGCGAGAATCGACGAGTCTGTTGAAACTGCCAAAATGTGAACATCACCAATCTGTGCATCCAATATGCGTTTTTCCTGAACGCACAGATTCTCGGCCTCATCTTTTTTTCTGTTGTCCTCTTCGATTTCTTTGATGCGCTTCGCTATTCCGATAACGTCAACAGTCTTCACCACGATAAACCCTACGAACTCGAGCATAAAATCCAACGATGAACCCTGGGAAAGAACGCCAACTCCCCACACACCCCGTGGTTTGCAAACCCTATAACCAAACGCAAGAAGAAAAATTACCTCCATCGCTAACCAGAAACAACACACCGAACTTTTCAGAGACAGCCAACGGACGTCCTGGGGGTTTCGACAAATCGAAACTGGAGTCTCCGCGCTTCAGAGGGACAGATGAGCCTATCCTGAAGAAGGCAAAATCCGAGGTACCCTCGCGATCACCCTCAATCTCCTCCTCCAATCTGATACAATTGTGCGACATTTCCACAGTTCCGCGCCGAAGATGCCCGCCCTCTATGGACGACGGCGGTTGCTACAGCAGCCACGACGGCGGTGGCCTCCTTTCTGCTCCGGCGAAGAGGAGCGGAGTAGACTGGGGAAGCGAAGAACCTGGGCGGGAAGGACCTTCATTTGCAGAGTGGCCGCACCTGCCCTTATGGACTGCGAGGGGCAGAGGCGGTTCGGACCATAGCACCTCTCAAAAATGCCGTTTGGATTGCGGAAAAAATCAGAGTTTCTTTTTCCCGCAAGTAGGGAAATTTCTCCTTCTCCCCGTCGAGGCCCATATGGCTCGGCCCACTATGCTCCTATCGGATCAATCATCCCAATAGAGTTTTTTTAATTTAAAAAATAATTCCAAACGCGAGGATGAAGTCTATTCAATTGAATTATAGACAAAAAAAAACTATTATCAGTTTTAAATATTTGTAAATAATATAATTTGTCATTGAATTGGACTGCTCGATGTCCATTCTTTCGAAAAATTTTAGTCGCTGTTCTTGAGTTCAGCCGATGATCGAGGGAAAGAGGTCACGAAATCCGCCATCTACGCCTCCGGCGACGGTGTAGCCAGAGTTTCTATGCTCGGATGTCGATCCCGGGGGAGCAGTTCAAGGTTTTTTCTGAATTCGTTGCGATCGTCGCATCTCCGGCTGGCTCTCTCCCGCCATGCCGGCCGAATTGCGTAACCTGGTGGTGCTGATCAACGCGGGAGATCTTCCTTCTTCGATCACCAGGGCTCTCTCAGGCGCGGAATCCCACGAAGGCCTCCGCCGCGTCCACGGCCTGTTGACGACTTCCGGCCTCTCCGGCTCCCCGTTCTTCTGCGGAAAGCTCATCAGCGGATACGCCGCTTCCGGGAATGTGGCCGCCTCTCGCCGGATATTCGCCGGCTCCGCTCACTCGGAGAACAATGTATTTCTCTGGAATTCGATCATCCGAGCCCACGCCAAGTGTGGAATGTTCGCAGAAGCCCTGGATTTCTACCGGCGGCTGCGGAAGACGAGGCTGCTCGCCGACGCCAGGACCTTCCCGCACGTCCTCAACGCGTGCGCTGGCCTGCGAGATCTGGAGACGGGCCGCATGGTTCATTGCCACATCCTGGAAATGGGCTTCGGTTCCGATCTCTACATTGGGAACTCTCTGATAAACATGTACGCCCGGCTGGGCTGCTTGGAGCAGGCACAGGAGTCGTTCGACAGAATGCCCGAGAGAGATTTGGTCTCCTGGAATACTCTGATTTCGGGTTACAGCGCCAACGGCGAATGGGAGAGAAGTGCGGAGATCTACGAAGAACTGAGAGTCTCTGGTATGATCCCAGATTGCTTCACGGTGGAGAGTATATTGCCTGCATACGGATCCTTGGGGGCCGTCGAAGATGGCCAGATGGTTCATGGCCTCGTGAATAAGGTCGGAATCGACGAGGATAGATTAGTGAACAACGGTTTGATCGCAATGTACTGCAAATTTCAGGATCTAGCAAACGCTCAAAGAGTTTTCGGTATGATGGCAGACAGAGGCGTCGTCTCCTGGAACACCCTGATCGACGGGCTCTTCCAATCGGGGGCATTGCCCGAAGCTTTTGAGCTGTTTCAGGAGATGCAGAGGACGCTCAGGCCTGATATCGTCACAGTCACCATCGCTCTCCAAGCTTCGTGCCACATGGAGGACACCAGGCGAGGGATATCCATCCACGGGTACCTGGTGAGAAATGGGCATGAATGTGATGCCACCGTAAATAACATGCTCATTCATCTTTATTCTAACTGTAGGAACCTGAAAGCTTGTCGCAGGGTCTTTGATCAGATGGCGCATCAGGGTCCCGCCTCCTGGAACACCTTGCTCAACGCTTATATCCGCAGAGGATGCTTTGGAGAAGGAATCCGGCTGTTTGGGTTGATGAGGAGGTCACGCATTGAACCCGACTCCGTCACGGTTGTAACCCTAGTATCCGCCTGCACCCAGTTGGCTGATCGAGCTCAGGGGAGACTCCTACATGGTTATGCGATTAAGACGGGAGTCGTCAGAAACAACTTTGTGGGCAATGCTCTCATCGACATGTACTCCAAATGCGGTGGCTTAGAGGATGCTTTGAGAGAGTTTGAAGAAATGGAGAAGCGGGACGTAGTAAGCTGGAACTCCGCCATATCTGGCTGTTCCGTCGGAGGCAATTTCAGCCAAGGCTTAGAGATTTTCCGCAGGATGAACGCCGAGGGCGTGCCTCCGGACACCACCACCATGCTAACAGTCTTGCCCGCTTGCTCCTTCCTGGCCGCGAAGAGACTCGGGAAGAGCGTTCACAGTTCCATCTTGAGGTCTTCCATGGAGCTCAACCTTCCGGTGGGGAATGCCTTGATAGAAATGTACTCCAAATGTGGCAGCTTGGGTCACTCGGTCCGAGTCTTCGACAGCATGAGAGCTAAGGATGTGGTCACATGGACAGCCCTGGTTTCCGCCTACGGCATGCATGGCCTCGGTAGACAGGCCCTGAAAGCTTTCATGGATATGGAGGAGGCGGGCATCCCGCCGGATCACGTCACCTTCTTGGCCATTATATACGCATGCAGCCACTCTGGCCTTGTTGAAGAAGGGTTTTCTCTCTTCAACAGGATGGAGAAGGATTACAAGATCACCCCCAAGATCGAGCACTATGCATGCGTCGTGGATCTTCTATCTCGGTCTGGGAAGCTGGCGGAAGCCGAGAGATTCATTCTCGGGATGCCTCTAGAGCCGGATGTGGGTATCTGGGGTGCTTTGCTCAGTTCATGCAGAAACAATAATGAAACCAAGATCGCCGAGCGTGCTGCAGAAAAGATTATGGGATTAAGATCCGATAACACGGGCTACTATGTTCTAGTTTCGAATCTGTATGCATCTGCAGGTAAATGGAACCTGGTGGGGGATATAAGGGGCTCCATCAAGTCGAGAGGTCTGAGGAAGGACCCAGGTTACAGCTGGATAGAAGTCGGGAGGAGGATGCATGTGTTTGGCGCTGGCGACTCGATCGAAGGATCCAGGGAGGTCTATCAGTTTCTGGAGAAGCTCACTGTTTTAATGGAGGAGGAAGGGTATGTTCCCGACAGGAAGCTTGTTCTTCATGATGTGGAAGAGGACGAGAAGAGGCATGCGTTATGCGGGCACAGTGAGAGGCTCGCGATAGCATTTGGGTTGTTAAATACGAAGCCGGGGACGCCTCTGCAGGTCATGAAGAACCTCCGGGTTTGTGGGGACTGCCACACGGCGATCAAGTATATCTCGAAGATTACGCAGAGGGAGCTTCTGGTCAGAGACGCCAATCGCTTCCACGTGTTCAAGGATGGGGCCTGCAGCTGCGGTGATCTCTGGTGAAGGTTGGAGACGATAAGTTGCTGTGAAAAGTTTGTGTTCCGATAATCCAATTATGGAGTAAATATTTTATGAGCAAAGGGATTGCAAGCTTTTTGGAGAACCGGCGAAGTACTTGATTCTGATGTCGGATGGAAGAGTTTATTTATTCATAATGGCTCATTTCTGCTTCCGCGATCAAAGTTTTTGCGGCGGAATATAATAATATATGCAGAGGGGCCAGCCTGCTGCAGGCTTTCCCCGTTTATTCTCAGGACATCTTGGAGCAGAAGCTGCGGATGATCGAGGAGGGCCGTGAACCCTAATTATGAGCCTTGAAGGTCGTAAAGAAGGGGACGAGTTTCTCTCTGGGAGGCCGAGCTTCCTTGACCACATCGCAGCTCGAGAAATCTCTGGCCCATCTGCACAGTCTGGGGTGGTTCTCCTCTTCCAGCAAGCGTATTCTGGCCATCTCCTGTGGAACTTCCAGCCAGGGAGTGATGAAGGAGGCTACGATGTCCACCAAGCCGATGGTCTCACCCCCGAAGAACTTCTTCCCTTCCAGAGCAGTCTCCAGGGTCCTCAGGCGCTCCCTCGTCTCCGAGATGAGTTCCTGCTGCTCCTCTCCCCGGGTCCAGCAGGCCCTCCACATAATCTCCATGCACTGTCGGCAACAGCGAGCAGGTGGCTTCAATTGTGGAGAGGGAGAGTGAGGAAGCTAGCACCGGATCGGCTTACTTACTATGTCGTCTAAGTATCTTGCCCAGAAGCGCGCCTTGGCTCTCTCGTAGGGGTCTGCGGGCAAGATCGGACTCTGCTTCCAGGTCTCGTCGATGTACTCGAGGATGATTAGGGATTCCGCGATGGGCTTGCCGGCGTGCAGGAGGACGGGGATCTTCTTGTGGACGGGATTGTACAAGAGGAGTTCTGAGCTCTTGTTCTTGAGGTCTTCTTCCACGCGACGGAAATTGACCCCCTTCAGGGCCAGCGCGAGCTCCACCCTGAAACTGAACGAGCTGTTCCACACCCGGAACACCACCACCTCGTCGGCCATCGTGCCGTCGCCACCGCCGCCGACTCCTGCGAGGTCGAGCCGCCGGGCAGCAGAAGAGGGGGCCTGCGGTGGGAGCGAGGTCGTTTCTTGCAGGGGTGCTAAGGCTCCTTCAAGTAGGGATCAACGGTCACGACCGGTGACCAGTTGACAGGACCGGGTGACCGGACCTTCGGTCCGGTCACGGTCTTCTCACCGGTCGTGACCGGAGTCTCTCTCCTCTCCCAATCACGGGTCGTGACCGGGCCGGACCTTCACGTGGAGGCCCGACCCATCACCGGCTCTCCTCTCCCAATCTCCCTCTCCCCTCTCTCCCGAGTCCTGACTCCAGCTCTCCGCCTCACACTCATTAGGGCTCGCAACCTCCCTCTCCCTCCTCTCCTCTCGCTCTCTCCTACGCATTTCCTCCTTAGTTCTCACTCTCTTCTTGCCTCTGGCTCTTTACCTGACGCTCGTTAGGGTTCTCTATCTTTGACAAGATAAAATGGCTCCTATAGATGAACCCGTTATATAGATAGAGACCCATATAAGGCTAGAGAAGGGAAGCAGATCTTTCATCCATCATATAGAAGAGGGTCATATAGTTTTTTTGGATTGTGTCCTATCACCGAGTAATAACCCATTGAAACTTTTGCCTTAACTCCTCACCCATGTGGAGTTAGAACCTTGAGCAACTACAAGTAGTGGCTGCTCAATGGTACTCGACCAACTAAGCTAATTGATGAGACAAAAGATCTTGAACTGGCGACAGAGGATTTGAGAACTACAAGTCACAATAATGATATGACTTAGAGATCAAGGGTGACTACTAATGGGATAGAACTTGACCACCAATATGGTGGCTAAGGATAGTAATGGTTAGATAAAACTACCTATAAGACAACGAGCACCAACAATGAGGAGGGGAGAGGAAGATGAAGAGTATGAGAAGAGTAGAGACTTGCTTTCTTAGATTGTTTCTCAAAGAAACTTGCTCTAAGTTCTTTGAACTATCTCCTCTTGTGTTTCCCTCCCCTTTTTGTATGACTAATATTTGTTTTCTTTCAACCACTAGTGTAGCACAGATGCCTTTTGTCTTAAAAGTTTTGTCAGATCAAAATACATTTCCATCCATCTTGGTGCCTCAACCTTCTCTATATCTTGGCACCTATCATATTTGGTGTTAGATCAAGTGACATCAATGGGCCCAAAACCTGTAGATTCAAAAGTGAAAGTTATAGGAAAAAAGAAATGACTAAAAAATCAAAAAACTTGGTCGAACTAATAGGCAACTAGGTGGAACTACAAATGAGACAAGATGCTACCAAAAATGTTTTGGAAGACTATGATGATAAATAACCTTGTTGGTGGAGTATATGGGGAAGGAAAAGATTGTCCACGAGCCATCTAGGACCGGCCCACGAGAATCAAGCCATCAATGATTGTTTCATAAGATGCATGGAGGTTGTGAAGTGGAGGGTTGGGCACAAAGCCCACTTGACTTACCTCATTAAACTAATCAGCTAGGCTTCCATCCTATTAGACATGTTCTAAAAACTTAGCTGAGAGGATGATTGTAGTTGTGACTCTTCAAAGGATACAATCCAAAATGCTAGGTGCTTAAAGTTGAGATGTACTTCTCAACATATTGACTTTTAGCTGTAGAATGACTTGCATCAGTTAACCTCTATTTAGAGGTGTGAATGCTCCATTGATTTCAATGGGCTGATGAATGATGACCATTTCGGAACTAAGAAAAGCCTCAGCAGCAGCTACTAATGTGTTATGAAAAGAAAATAATAAATTTGTCTCGCCTCCATTTCTTAGAGCTCATGCAGACAAAGATTATAGATGAATACAAAGAAGACTTCAAACTCCTGTCAAGGGTGCTTTGTCACATTTTAGAAGAGATCTTGGAAGAGATTTTTTGAAGGAACTACGAAAAGATATTTAGGCAAAAGTATACACATTAAACTCAATTGACTTAGAGGAAATGATAACGATTACATAATGAGTTGAATTCAAAATCAAGATGTTAATTGATATGACATTCACGAGATGAGTGTGAGTTATGAAAGCCATCACAAATATTATTCATTGGTTGTTTGAATTTCAGGGAGCAGAAATCATTGAACCCAACTACTATCGTCAAGATAATGACACTAGACCCCAAGTGGTCTCAGTCTACAACCTCCTAACTTAGTAAATCAATTAATGAAAGAAGCTAAACACAACAACATTTGAGATTCAAGCTCATACAGAAAAAAGGCTATACTTTTGGTTCAATAATAAGCTTTCTCCAAGGCATAAATGTTGTAGAGAAATCTAGATACTATTTAGACCAATATAATTAAACTTCTTGACAAAAGAAGAATAAGTTGATGCATGACAAGTCTCCTACATCTCCAAAGATGAATTCTTCTAAAATTTAGGGGGTCTCGGTCAACTTACTATTTGACAAAGTCTTTAAGTGCATGCTAAAATTTTGAAAAAATGAATAGACATGGGGTGTCAATGTTGGTTGTCATTAAATGACACATGACTTCATTAGTACATGGATAATTTAGGAATTATAATTTACAATATGGTCGACCACCAACTTTAAGTTGTAATGAGCATGTGAAAAAAAGTCATCAGTTTTATCTTGTGCTAATGACTAATTATTCAACTTTATGTGTTAATGATCCACAATGTGTTTCTTGTACATCTATTGAGATCAAATTGTATCATTATTAGGTTTCAATGGATGATAAGGTTAAAAAATATCAAAATCAACTTTCAAAAGGTGACTCTATTGTTTAAGATGAGGACGAGAAAGATACTTTTGTAAGTAGAAGCACCACAATACCAAGATGTGTTTAATTTTCATGAGTTTGAAGGGTAGCTCAAGAAGAATGAACATCTTAAAATGTTACTAAATTGAAAGATCTTATCAACATACATGACTGATATATCATACATTGAACTATCGAATCATAAAAATTAGGTATTCTTTGAAAAGTCTACCAATAGTGGCACCTTTAGGAGATTGAGCTAATCCCAACCCCCCTTAGATCGTAGATACATATTTCTTTCTTAGAGGGTTTCTATGAAGACTTCACACACTCCAAGTCACACAATTCACTATCGAATTCCCCTAAAGCCACGTCTAGAGCCAAACAACACACAATTACTTAAGTACCCTTACTTCCATAAAAATGAGTTAGAAAAATCAATATGAGAGATGTGATCTACAAAGATAATCTAGCACTCCTCTAATTCACTTTTGAACTATGTTCTCCTTATTTAGAAATACAACAACTTATGAAGGTTTTGCATGAATAGGACCCTGAATAGAAAATCAATATCAGATTATTTTCTTATCCTCATGTTTGAATAACTATTAAAGGAGTTGATGGAACACATATCTTCTCAAGATTAGATTTGTGGTTCGACTATTATCATATTAACATTAATACATTCAACATTTCGAAGATAACCATATGCACTCATGAGCGATATTATGAATTCTTACTAATATCTTTAGGATTATCAAACACCCTTGAACCTTCTAAGGCCTCATGAACCAATGCTTTTGTCAATATCTTTGGAAATTTATTATAATCTTCATCACAAATTTTTTGTTTATTATAGGTCCCTCAAAGAACATAGAGACTACCTCTCTAAAATTTTTCAATTCCTCTAGACAACAACTATAGGTAAATCTGAAGTATTCGTTTGCTTAAGTACAAATCACTTTTTTAGGTCATCAAATTTCTAGAGAAATCATTTCTATCAACCCCAAGAAGATTAAATCTATCATGCAATGGTCATTCCCTTCAAATCAACTCAATGAATTTAGTAGCCTTACTAGATATTACAAATGATTCATTGTAGAATATAGATCAATCACATAAGCCCTAACTAATCAGCTCAAGTATTTCATATAACAACATCAAATCATGACACAATACTAAAAATAGTTCATCAAAATAATGGGTGTCAACTTTGATATCCGATTTATACTCAGGTCATGGAACTTGACAACATATGCTCTCTCATGAGTACTAGACCAAGTGTGGCTTCATACCATGATATTGTATTAACTCACCTTATTCGATTTGTAGGTGATCACTCAAGAGATTCAAGTCAACCTTTGACTTTGATGGATCAAAGAAGAGGTAATACAAAATCCAAAAAAATGACCTCATTGTAATGTGCAATAAGATAAAGTATTAGTACTAAGGCAAGTTGGTTATTTCTTCATCTTTGAAACTTATTCTATCTCTCCTCTAAGAATTTTATGACTAGACCATTAGTGGCCACTTGAGATTCTTACGTACTTACGTGTTGCTCAGTCAAAATGTTCAATGGATGGGGATAAAAGAGTACATGTGGTGATTCATAGTGAGCTGCGAAATCTAGTAGAACAATATAAATTCACTCACTCCTAAAAACTTAATATGCCCTCTTTCAATTCCCATGAAGGTTTAGACCAATATAACAATGGACTTCATCAATGGTGTACCTCCATCTGATGGATTCAACACTATCCCAATGGTCGTGGATTGTTTTAGTATTTATGCTTCTATCTACTTTGCCACTCATTCATCATGAAAGATGTTGCACAACTTTTCTTCTGAGAGGTGTTATGTCTCTATATGATTCTATAAATTTATCCTCACAAATTGCAACCAGATATTTATGAGCTCCTTCTAAGAAACATTATGATAATTATAGGGGTATCCATATACAATACATCAGCTCATACCACCCCTAAATTGATGGTCAATCTAAAGTGGTTAACCGCAGACTTGAGACTTATCTTTGTTGCTTCACTAGTGAACACCTATGATAGTGGAGCAAGTGGATATTGTGGTAGAGTGTTAGTTTAACATCAACTTCAACATCTCCACCAACTTCAACATTTTTAACACCAACTTCAAGTAGTATATGCCCATGAGCCACCATTCATTCCCCACCACCACAACCCATATTTTGACTTTAGTGAACTTGATGAACTCTTGCAAGAATGAGATATCACCCTCACTCAACTTAAGTGACATCTTGAGAGGGTCAATGCATGAATGAAGCTTTGTATAAATTGCAAATGTAGTAATGTGGAATACTCTGATGAAGATATTGTGTATATCCACCTTCAGCTCTATTGTCAAATGACTCTTGCTCAATAACCACACGAGAAACTATCCCCTTAGTTTTATGGGCCATAGTAGATCCTACAACATATGAATAAGGTGACATATCTATTTGAACTCTCTATAAGCTCGAGTGTCTACCCTATCTTCTAAATCTCCCAACTCAAAAAGGCCTTTGACAACAACCTCTCATGTCCATTTGGGTTGCTGAAGATAAACACAAATCATTTCTTGACTATAGAGCCTTTTCAGTTCCTTATTATATGTTATGCCTCTAATGGGCCACAAGTTCTCATTCAATTAGCTGACACATCACTGACTGAGGCCATGTAGGAGTCCATGACTTCTAATTGCAAGCAATATCCTAATTTTTGCCTTGAGATAAGGTGAAACTTACATGAGAGAGTATTGTTGAGGCTCTTGTCGCAACTATCCACTCATATGGAATTAGAACCTCAAGCACCTACGAGTAGCAGCCGCCTAATGGTACTTGACCAGCTTAATTGATTAACAAGTGAAAAGATCTTTTGAACTGATAGTGGAGGATTTGGGAACCACATGCCATGAGAATGATTTGACTTAGAAGAGATTTGGTGATTATTTGTGGGATAGAACCTAATTAGCCAAATGATAGAGAAAGGTAGTAATGGTCAGATAGAATCACCTATAAAACAATGGCCACCAACAGCGAGAAAGAAGGAGAGGAAGAAGAAGAGTGTGAGAAGAGTAGAGACTAGCCTCCTCAGTTTGGCTCTCAAAAAAACTCATTGTATCTCCTCCCATGTTTTCTCCCCTTTTTGTATTGTTACTATTTATTTCCTTTCCACCACTAGTGTACCGCATACTAACGCACCTTTTGTTTTGAAAATTTCATCAAATCAAGGTACATCTCCATCCATGTTGGTGCCTCATCCTTCTCCATCTACCGACACCAATGAGAACCATAATGTTTTCTATTTTTAAATGTGAATTATGCAGAGGAAACTTTTGGGCAAAGACGTCAATCAATTCCACGTGTTCAAGATGAGGCTTGCAGTTGCAGCAATAGGTTACGAATGTTGGAGACGATGAGTTGCTGCGAAAAGTTTGAGTTCCGATAATTCAATTATGGAGTAAATATCTTATGAGAAAAGGGAATGCAAGCTTTTTGGAGAACCGGCGGAGGGGTGGATTCTGCTGTTTGATGTAAGAGTTTGTTTATTCATAATGGCTCGTTATTGCTTCCTCGATCAAAGTTTTTGTGGCGGAGTATAATAATACACAGTATCACCCATAGAGAGGACAATTCTCGGAGAAGCATGCAGAGGGGCTCTCCTGCTGCAGGCTTTCCCCGTTTATTCTCAGGACATCTTGGAGCAGAAGCTGCGGATGATCGAGGAGAGGTGAACCCTAATTATGAGCCTTGAAGGTCGCAAAGTGGGCAACGAGTTTCTCTCTGGGAGGCCGAGTTTCCTTGACCACATCGCAGCTCGAGAAATCTCTGGCCCATCTGCACAGTCCGGGATGGTTCTCCTCTTCCAGCAAGCATATTCCGGCCAGCTCCTGCAGAACTTCCAGCCAGGGAGTGATGACGGAGGCTACGATGTCCACCAAGCCGATGGTCTCACCTCCGAAGAACTTCTTCCCTTCCAGAGCAGTCTCCAGGGTCCTGAGACGTTCCCTCGTCTCCGAGATGAGTTCCTGCTGCTCCTCTCCCCGGGTCCAGCAGGCCCTCCACATAGTCTCCATGCACTGTCGGCAACAGCGAGCAGGTGGCTTCAATTGTGGAGAGGGAGAGCGAGGAAGCTAGCACCGGATCGGCTTACTTACCATGTCTTCTACGTATCTTGACCAGAAGCGCGCCTTGGCTCTCTCGTAGGGGTCTGCGGGCAAGATCGGACTCTGCTTCCAGGTCTCGTCGATGTACTCGAGGATGATTAGGGATTCTGCAATGGGCTTGCCGGCGTGCAGGAGGACGGGGATCTTCTTGTGGACGGGATTGTACAAGAGGAGCTCTGAGCTCTTGTTCTTGAGGTCTTCTTCCACGCGACGGAAATTGACCCCCTTCAGGGCCAGCGCGAGCTCCACCCTGAAACTGAACGGGCTGTCCCACACCCGGAACACCACCACCTCGTCGGCCATCGTGCCGCCGTCACCGCCGCCGACTCCTGCGAGGTCGAGCCGCCGGGCAGCAGAAGAGGGGGCCTGCGGTGGGAGCGAGGTCGTTTCTTGCAGGGGGGGTTAAGGCTCCTTCAATGATCCTTGACTTTTGGCGGCCATCCTTCTCAAAGGGGGCTGCTTGACTTTGGCGGCCAGTCGAAGAAACGAGGGCTGCACGCTGCGACTGAAGACGATCGCCGATGACCGGAGCTCCACCTACCGCCTCCGGCTCCATCGCCGGTATGTCAAGCTGACGCTGACATGAACGGACCCCGGAATCAGCGAGGAGGACGGCGGAGCAGCTGATGACTCCCGAGCGGCGCGGCGGCGGGTCAAGGAGAACGAATGGAGCCCCACTCTACTGATCGAGGACGATCGAAAGATGGTATCTTGCACGAGATTACGACTCCGATTGGAAGAGGAAACTACGACATATCTCTTTGGTATGGGGAGACGAGAGGAAAGAATCTGCTCTGGAATCATCGCCAAACTCTAATGGGAGGAGATGGGAGAGAAAACTTCCCTTCCCATCATCAATGGCAGACGAGCAAGCACCTCTATCGGTCAACTCCAAACAGGGAGAATCTCCTGGAGCGGTGCAACTTGCGTCTGATGGAGGGGACCTTCCGGGCCGCCGCCTGCCAGATCATCTGGACGGCGTCGTTCTCCGTCGAGGGGTACTGGAACTCGAAGAAGCCCTCCACCTGCTTCAGCCGCCGCCACATCCGGGTCCAGTCCTCGCGGGTGATGCTCCTCATCAGCTTGATCAGGAAGCCCTTCTTCAGAGCGTCGGAGGTGTTGACGAAGACGCAGAACTCGGAGTAGTCGAGGACGTCCTCGTACGGCAGCTCGATTTCATCGCTGACGATGACGGGGACGCAGTGGCTGGCGATGGCGTCGAACAGGCGATTGGACGACGGGGTGTCCCCTGCGATGTTCAGACAGAACTTGGAGGCGCGCATGCCCCCGCCCGCTCGGCGGATGCCGTCTCCACTGGCCGTCCCGAAGGAGAAGTGGACGTCTTTCTCATCCTTGAGAAGATAAAAGAGCTCCTGCCGGATGAACCCGCCCTGCGAACAGAGACCCAGATAAGACCAGGGAAGGGACGCCGATCATCCATCCATCATACAGAGGGCGATCGTGCAGGTTCTGTGGATTGTGTTCTACCACCCAGTAGGAACCATAATTTTTTTTTGTTTTAAATGCGAAGAACAGATGGGCTTGTAATGGATAGACGATGTCGATACCAGAGTTAGTCAATGAATCTAATGCTGCAAGCATGACCGTGAGCGAATCTAAGATTGCCATCATTAAACATCAGTCGGTTTAACATTGTATTCTGCTATAGGGAAACGATGCATTACAAAGCCATGTTCTTCTACATTCATTCTATCAGATGGGAGAGAGAGAGGAGAGAGAGAGAGAGAGAGAGAGGAGAAGAACAACACAGAAGAGGTGCACGAATAAACATGACAATAAGAGCTCGAGCACAGAGAAACCCAGGGGACGGAATTCTGGATCACTGACGAGAGTCGAGCAAAATATGGGCATTCTTCTCTGTATGCATAAAGTGAGAGAAGTACAACGTTGACCAGGTTCTCAACTGGCATGGCTATTGCTATGAAAGATTTTAAAAACCTACAGAGCATCACAAGGTTTTTCAGATGAAAGGTATCCCATGACACATTTTTCTTTGAGATTGAAAAAAAAATCTGGTGTTACAAACCCAAAATGTACAGGCTAAATAAATTTCCTCGGAATTATATTTGTTCACTATAGCTCTTCGATGTAAAAGCAGTTTCACGAGAGCTCTCATCCTGAGTAGAATCAACAGCGTCCGATTCTCATATCAGTTCATCTAAGATTTTCTGTCTCACTAAAATCAACATGTTGTTCATCACAAATGGGTTATTCTTCTGAACTTATGATATAATGCAACCGTTGAATCAATGAGAGAGGAATCACAGGCACGAGGATGGTAACTTTATGATCCCAGCCAACCTAAGGGTCACAATCAAGTCAAAATGCCTCACTATCCTGATGGAGATGCAAAGATTTATGGCGAAACATTAAAAAGAAAAAAAATATATAGATGGCAAGAGAACTATGAGCCCTTGGATAAAGCATTGCTCCCTTCAGCTGTTGTTTGGATCTCTATTCTCGTGCTTCTATAATCTTTCGCAAGAAAAAAATCTACATTTATTCGACAATAAAAGAGGAAAACAGAAAATATAATATCATGCAGAACATGTGATACGAGCCAGGTTCAAAATAAAAGGGGTAAAATAATTAAAATTTAGATTAGAATACGAGATGGGGGTCCCTAAGAATTTTTCTCTATTCTTTGTCAAGGGATAAATCTCATGAGAAAACTGGAATCCTGTTCTACCATCTAAAGCATCCGAAATTGACACAAGAAGCAAAGATTGCAGAGATGAGCGCAGGGCGTGCCCACTGCGGTCGTTCACAGCAAGAACTCACATCTTTCCTGTAGATGGCTCCTTGGAAGTAGAGCAAAGTTGGCCGATCATCAAACCTGGAGGTATCATTTGCAAACGTCTTGACCACATGCTTGTAAGGAGTGACAACATCCTTATCTAATCTTCATCACAAATTTTTTGTTTATTATAGGTCCCTCAAAGAACATAGAGACTACCTCTCTAAAATTTTTCGATTCCTCTAAGACAACAACTATAGGTAAATCTGAAGTATTCGTTTGCTTAAGTACAAATCACTTTTTTAGGTCATCAAATTTCTAGAGAAATCATTTCTATCAACCCCAAGAAGATTAAATCTATCATGCAATGGTCATTCCCTTCAAATCAACTCAATGAATTTAGTAGCCTTACTAGATATTACAAATGATTCATTGTAGAATATAGATCAATCACATAAGCCCTAACTAATCAGCTCAAGTATTTCATATAACAACATCAAATCATGACACAATACTAAAAATAGTTCATCAAAATAATGGGTGTCAACTTTGATATCCGATTTATACTCAGGTCATGGAACTTGACAACATATGCTCTCTCATGAGTACTAGACCAAGTGTGGCTTCATACCATGATATTGTATTAACTCACCTTATTCGATTTGTAGGTGATCACTCAAGAGATTCAAGTCAACCTTTGACTTTGATGGATCAAAGAAGAGGTAATACAAAATCCAAAAAAATGACCTCATTGTAATGTGCAATAAGATAAAGTATTAGTACTAAGGCAAGTTGGTTATTTCTTCATCTTTGAAACTTATTCTATCTCTCCTCTAAGAATTTTATGACTAGACCATTAGTGGCCACTTGAGATTCTTATGTACTTACGTGTTGCTCAGTCAAAATGTTCAATGGATGGGGATAAAAGAGTACATGTGGTGATTCATAGTGAGCTGCGAAATCTAGTAGAACAATATAAATTCACTCACTCCTAAAAACTTAATATGCCCTCTTTCAATTCCCATGAAGGTTTAGACCAATATAACAATGGACTTCATCAATGGTGTACCTCCATCTGATGGATTCAACACTATCCCAATGGTCGTGGATTGTTTTAGTATTTATGCTTCTATCTACTTTGCCACTCATTCATCATGAAAGATGTTGCACAACTTTTCTTCTGAGAGGTGTTATGTCTCTATATGATTCTATAAATTTATCCTCACAAATTGCAACCAGATATTTATGAGCTCCTTCTAAGAAACATTATGATAATTATAGGGGTATCCATATACAATACATCAGCTCATACCACCCCTAAATTGATGGTCAATCTAAAGTGGTTAACCGCAGACTTGAGACTTATCTTTGTTGCTTCACTAGTGAACACCTATGATAGTGGAGCAAGTGGATATTGTGGTAGAGTGTTAGTTTAACATCAACTTCAACATCTCCACCAACTTCAACATTTTTAACACCAACTTCAAGTAGTATATGCCCATGAGCCACCATTCATTCCCCACCACCACAACCCATATTTTGACTTTAGTGAACTTGATGAACTCTTGCAAGAATGAGATATCACCCTCACTCAACTTAAGTGACATCTTGAGAGGGTCAATGCATGAATGAAGCTTTGTATAAATTGCAAATGTAGTAATGTGGAATACTCTGATGAAGATATTGTGTATATCCACCTTCAGCTCTATTGTCAAATGACTCTTGCTCAATAACCACACGAGAAACTATCCCCTTAGTTTCATGGGCCATAGTAGATCCTACAACATATGAATAAGGTGACATATCTATTTGAACTCTCTATAAGCTCGAGTGTCTACCCTATCTTCTAAATCTCCCAACTCAAAAAGGCCTTTGACAACAACCTCTCATGTCCATTTGGGTTGCTGAAGATAAACACAAATCATTTCTTGACTATAGAGCCTTTTCAGTTCCTTATTATATGTTATGCCTCTAATGGGCCACAAGTTCTCATTCAATTAGCTGACACATCACTGACTGAGGCCATGTAGGAGTCCATGACTTCTAATTGCAAGCAATATCCTAATTTTTGCCTTGAGATAAGGTGAAACTTACATGAGAGAGTATTGTTGAGGCTCTTGTCGCAACTATCCACTCATATGGAATTAGAACCTCAAGCACCTACGAGTAGCAGCCGCCTAATGGTACTTGACCAGCTTAATTGATTAACAAGTGAAAAGATCTTTTGAACTGATAGTGGAGGATTTGGGAACCACATGCCATGAGAATGATTTGACTTAGAAGAGATTTGGTGATTATTTGTGGGATAGAACCTAATTAGCCAAATGATAGAGAAAGGTAGTAATGGTCAGATAGAATCACCTATAAAACAATGGCCACCAACAGCGAGAAAGAAGGAGAGGAAGAAGAAGAGTGTGAGAAGAGTAGAGACTAGCCTCCTCAGTTTGGCTCTCAAAAAAACTCATTGTATCTCCTCCCATGTTTTCTCCCCTTTTTGTATTGTTACTATTTATTTCCTTTCCACCACTAGTGTACCGCATACTAACGCACCTTTTGTTTTGAAAATTTCATCAAATCAAGGTACATCTCCATCCATGTTGGTGCCTCATCCTTCTCCATCTACCGACACCAATGAGAACCATAATGTTTTCTATTTTTAAATGTGAATTATGCAGAGGAAACTTTTGGGCAAAGACGTCAATCAATTCCACGTGTTCAAGATGAGGCTTGCAGTTGCAGCAATAGGTTACGAATGTTGGAGACGATGAGTTGCTGCGAAAAGTTTGAGTTCCGATAATTCAATTATGGAGTAAATATCTTATGAGAAAAGGGAATGCAAGCTTTTTGGAGAACCGGCGGAGGGGTGGATTCTGCTGTTTGATGTAAGAGTTTGTTTATTCATAATGGCTCGTTATTGCTTCCTCGATCAAAGTTTTTGTGGCGGAGTATAATAATACACAGTATCACCCATAGAGAGGACAATTCTCGGAGAAGCATGCAGAGGGGCTCTCCTGCTGCAGGCTTTCCCCGTTTATTCTCAGGACATCTTGGAGCAGAAGCTGCGGATGATCGAGGAGAGGTGAACCCTAATTATGAGCCTTGAAGGTCGCAAAGTGGGCAACGAGTTTCTCTCTGGGAGGCCGAGTTTCCTTGACCACATCGCAGCTCGAGAAATCTCTGGCCCATCTGCACAGTCCGGGATGGTTCTCCTCTTCCAGCAAGCATATTCCGGCCAGCTCCTGCAGAACTTCCAGCCAGGGAGTGATGACGGAGGCTACGATGTCCACCAAGCCGATGGTCTCACCTCCGAAGAACTTCTTCCCTTCCAGAGCAGTCTCCAGGGTCCTGAGACGTTCCCTCGTCTCCGAGATGAGTTCCTGCTGCTCCTCTCCCCGGGTCCAGCAGGCCCTCCACATAGTCTCCATGCACTGTCGGCAACAGCGAGCAGGTGGCTTCAATTGTGGAGAGGGAGAGCGAGGAAGCTAGCACCGGATCGGCTTACTTACCATGTCTTCTACGTATCTTGACCAGAAGCGCGCCTTGGCTCTCTCGTAGGGGTCTGCGGGCAAGATCGGACTCTGCTTCCAGGTCTCGTCGATGTACTCGAGGATGATTAGGGATTCTGCAATGGGCTTGCCGGCGTGCAGGAGGACGGGGATCTTCTTGTGGACGGGATTGTACAAGAGGAGCTCTGAGCTCTTGTTCTTGAGGTCTTCTTCCACGCGACGGAAATTGACCCCCTTCAGGGCCAGCGCGAGCTCCACCCTGAAACTGAACGGGCTGTCCCACACCCGGAACACCACCACCTCGTCGGCCATCGTGCCGCCGTCACCGCCGCCGACTCCTGCGAGGTCGAGCCGCCGGGCAGCAGAAGAGGGGGCCTGCGGTGGGAGCGAGGTCGTTTCTTGCAGGGGGGGTTAAGGCTCCTTCAATGATCCTTGACTTTTGGCGGCCATCCTTCTCAAAGGGGGGGCTGCTTGACTTTTGGCGGCCAGTCGAAGAAACGAGGGCTGCACGCTGCGACTGAAGACGATCGCCGATGACCGGAGCTCCACCTACCGCCTCCGGCTCCATCGCCGGTATGTCAAGCTGACGCTGACATGAACGGACCCCGGAATCAGCGAGGAGGACGGCGGAGCAGCTGATGACTCCCGAGCGGCGCGGCGGCGGGTCAAGGAGAACGAATGGAGCCCCCACTCTACTGATCGAGGACGATCGAAAGATGGTATCTTGCACGAGATTACGACTCCGATTGGAAGAGGAAACTACGACATATCTCTTTGGTATGGGGAGACGAGAGGAAAGAATCTGCTCTGGAATCATCGCCAAACTCTAATGGGAGGAGATGGGAGAGAAAACTTCCCTTCCCATCATCAATGGCAGACGAGCAAGCACCTCTATCGGTCAACTCCAAACAGGGAGAATCTCCTGGAGCGGTGCAACTTGCGTCTGATGGAGGGGACCTTCCGGGCCGCCGCCTGCCAGATCATCTGGACGGCGTCGTTCTCCGTCGAGGGGTACTGGAACTCGAAGAAGCCCTCCACCTGCTTCAGCCGCCGCCACATCCGGGTCCAGTCCTCGCGGGTGATGCTCCTCATCAGCTTGATCAGGAAGCCCTTCTTCAGAGCGTCGGAGGTGTTGACGAAGACGCAGAACTCGGAGTAGTCGAGGACGTCCTCGTACGGCAGCTCGATTTCATCGCTGACGATGACGGGGACGCAGTGGCTGGCGATGGCGTCGAACAGGCGATTGGACGACGGGGTGTCCCCTGCGATGTTCAGACAGAACTTGGAGGCGCGCATGCCCCCGCCCGCTCGGCGGATGCCGTCTCCACTGGCCGTCCCGAAGGAGAAGTGGACGTCTTTCTCATCCTTGAGAAGATAAAAGAGCTCCTGCCGGATGAACCCGCCCTGCGAACAGAGACCCAGATAAGACCAGGGAAGGGACGCCGATCATCCATCCATCATACAGAGGGCGATCGTGCAGGTTCTGTGGATTGTGTTCTACCACCCAGTAGGAACCATAATTTTTTTTTGTTTTAAATGCGAAGAACAGATGGGCTTGTAATGGATAGACGATGTCGATACCAGAGTTAGTCAATGAATCTAATGCTGCAAGCATGACCGTGAGCGAATCTAAGATTGCCATCATTAAACATCAGTCGGTTTAACATTGTATTCTGCTATAGGGAAACGATGCATTACAAAGCCATGTTCTTCTACATTCATTCTATCAGATGGGGAGAGAGAGAGAGAGAGAGAGAGAGAGAGAGGAGAAGAACAACACAGAAGAGGTGCACGAATAAACATGACAATAAGAGCTCGAGCACAGAGAAACCCAGGGGACGGAATTCTGGATCACTGACGAGAGTCGAGCAAAATATGGGCATTCTTCTCTGTATGCATAAAGTGAGAGAAGTACAACGTTGACCAGGTTCTCAACTGGCATGGCTATTGCTATGAAAGATTTTAAAAACCTACAGAGCATCACAAGGTTTTTCAGATGAAAGGTATCCCATGACACATTTTTCTTTGAGATTGAAAAAAAAATCTGGTGTTACAAACCCAAAATGTACAGGCTAAATAAATTTCCTCGGAATTATATTTGTTCACTATAGCTCTTCGATGTAAAAGCAGTTTCACGAGAGCTCTCATCCTGAGTAGAATCAACAGCGTCCGATTCTCATATCAGTTCATCTAAGATTTTCTGTCTCACTAAAATCAACATGTTGTTCATCACAAATGGGTTATTCTTCTGAACTTATGATATAATGCAACCGTTGAATCAATGAGAGAGGAATCACAGGCACGAGGATGGTAACTTTATGATCCCAGCCAACCTAAGGGTCACAATCAAGTCAAAATGCCTCACTATCCTGATGGAGATGCAAAGATTTATGGCGAAACATTAAAAAGAAAAAAAATATATAGATGGCAAGAGAACTATGAGCCCTTGGATAAAGCATTGCTCCCTTCAGCTGTTGTTTGGATCTCTATTCTCGTGCTTCTATAATCTTTCGCAAGAAAAAAATCTACATTTATTCGACAATAAAAGAGGAAAACAGAAAATATAATATCATGCAGAACATGTGATACGAGCCAGGTTCAAAATAAAAGGGGTAAAATAATTAAAATTTAGATTAGAATACGAGATGGGGGTCCCTAAGAATTTTTCTCTATTCTTTGTCAAGGGATAAATCTCATGAGAAAACTGGAATCCTGTTCTACCATCTAAAGCATCCGAAATTGACACAAGAAGCAAAGATTGCAGAGATGAGCGCAGGGCGTGCCCACTGCGGTCGTTCACAGCAAGAACTCACATCTTTCCTGTAGATGGCTCCTTGGAAGTAGAGCAAAGTTGGCCGATCATCGAACCCGGAGGTATCATTTGCAAACGTCTTGACCACATGCTTGTAAGGAGCGACAACATCCTTATCTACGTTGGCTATGCTCGGAGGATACCTTCCAAAATCCGCAAGAATAAACATGCAGGGAAAAAGTTTCGATCTGGAATCCAGCATGCTGTTAGGATGATGCGCCACGATGATGTGGTCTCGCCCCCCCGATCTCTTCCACTCCTTCTGAGCAGTCAAGAATTCAACCAGCTTATCTTGCAGCAGCTTGTTCTTGCTCACCGTCTCAGGCGGCGAGACCTTGGAATGGCGATTGTAGCTCAGGGAGGAGAAGAACGGCACGAAAACCACATCAGCTTCGCGAGAGTCCTCGACCCGCACTGCGGCGCACGGTCCTCTTCGATTGGGTAACGCTGATGACAAGAGATCCAATGTAAGCCAGTACTCGATGCTGTGCTGGAGATTCAAGCCCCCGGGGTAGTCCGGGACTTTCTCGACGATATCAGGCCAGACGCTGTTGCCCTCGGATCTCCAACCTAACAGACCAAAGTGGAACTCCGATGGCAGATCGTACAAGAAAACTTTGAGGACCGCTCTGCTTGGATCACACTTAGTGGAATCTCCGCCTTCCCTGGTTCTGGGGACGCCACCGCCAAAAGCGGACTGCTCATTCTTTGTTCTAGAAAGGCTCGAGGTGAAGGGTATCGAGCTGTGATCGATGAATCGTGGTCTGCCAGTAGAATCCAAAAAGGAGAACCACAAGAAGACGAAGGCGATCGTCAAGATGGAGAAGACAAAGAACAAGGGCCTCCGACTCGTAGATCCGTGATGATGTGTACTTCTCTCCGCCATTTTCTCTACGGAATTCCACGAAAAAAATGCCCAATTAACCAGGGAAATGTTGCATCCCGTCCTCGCGGCTCACGACGGGAAGCGGCCTTCATAAATCATGGGGGGCACGAAGCATGAGATCAGGTGGGCAGCCATTCACAGCAACCTTTTCGGCAAAAGGAGTGACAAAAAGGGAGAGGACCATAGAAACTGGGCGGAGAGCGAGACGGAGGAGAATCAGAGAGAGAGAAAAGCGGGGAGAGGGAGGAGAGGAGGAGATTGGTGAGACAATAGGTGGGTATGGACGGTAAAAATCTGTGGGACAGCGAGCCAGATTGAGACGATAAACAGGGAGCCCAGCCGTCTGCGTCCTGGGGCAGCGTTAGGGGATCGAGAGCATCAGCGGCGAGGGAGGAGGGCCAGGAGGCAGACCGGAGCCGTCGGGATCGCCCACGGGAGACGTAGGGGGCCGATGAATGAGAGGCGATGTAGAGAGAGAGAGAGAGAGAGAGAGAGAGACGCTGTTTTTCGTGCCTGGAAGATCAGCGGGCCGGGCCGAGCCAGATTGAACGGGCCTGAGTCAGACGACGGTCGGCAGCGGTCTTCCCGACCACTGTTAGACAAATGTTCTCTCAGCTGTCTTCGTCTTCCTCTCGACGCCCATGGCGTCCTTCCAGAGTCTCGTTTCCTTTCGTTTCCCCTCCGGCGAGGGGAAAGCTCAGCCCAGGAAGCCTCGGAACGCTCTTCTCTTCTGCCCTAACGCGGCTGTAGTTGGCGACTCGATGGCGGCAGTGCAGGACCAGAAGCCCTTCATGTTCTTCGGCAAGAAGCGCCGCAACTGGTGCCTCTCCGCCACCTCCGGCTTCCACCGGAACGAGCAGCCTTGTCACTGCCACAACAGCTGGAAGACCAGGCGCGGCGGACCCAAGTGTTCGTCGCCCCCCATCGCCACTGAAACTGCCGCATTACTCTCTCTCTCTCTCTCTCTCTCTCTCTCTGCTGTTCTTCCGTCGAGTCTTGATTGGATGTCGAAGCCAACCTGTCTGCCGCCGCCGAGAGGAAGGTTCATCATCTTCATGACAACCGATGCCACACCCATCATTGAATCCCTGATGTCTCCAAGAACGTGGGCTGTAAGCGAAACGCGACGCAGAGCAATCCCAAGCCTTCACGCCTGCCCTCCACGGCCGCTCAAACGTCAACAGAAGGGAGCAGGCTTTATTGCGTTGACCACCTCCCGGAGACGTCTCTCTCCCTTCTTCCTCCTCCTCTGCCTCCTCTCCTGTGTGGATTTATAAGAAGCTCGGCATGCCCACGTGGTTATCTTCCACGATCACGAACCCTGCGCAGCCTGTAATCTCCCCGCCCCGTTGGGCCCAAGCAGGCGCCTTGAGACGTCCCCCCCACGCATCCGCCATCGTCGGCAACCAGTGGGGTTTCCTCGCCAGTCTAGAAAGCTTGCCCGCGGCGGTCGAATCACGGGCGCCGCACCCGCCGATGGGCCCGGCGGGTTGCGGAATATGGCGAAGCTCCTCGTCGGCACGTCAGCGTCCAGTGTGTACCCTTCTCTGAATAACTTCCCCCCGGTGATCCCACCATATAAACTAACTCTGCATACAGTGGCCGGAGTACCCATCTCTCTCTCTCTCTCTCTCTCTCTCTCTGTCGGTCTTCTATTTTTCTGGCCTGCCGACCCCCCGAGTTCTGTGGCATCATTCTCGGTGGGCTGCTCAGTTCCCCTCTTCTCCATACGGGTGTAGGAGGTCGAAGAAAATGGGTCCCCAGCAGGAACCAGGGAAGCATCAGAGGAGCTCGGCGGCGAGGAAGAGGGTGGTGAGGTACGCGGAGTGCAGAAAGAACCACGCCGCTAGAATCGGCGGCCACGCCGTGGACGGCTGCCGGGAGTTCATGCCCGCGGGGGGGGAGGGGACGGCTGGTGCGCTACAGTGCGCCGCCTGCAGCTGCCACCGGAGCTTCCATCGGAGAGAGGTCGAGGACGACGTCCTCCGCGACCGCTCATCCGATTCTGCCACCCTGTGATGAGCTCCATCTCATGTTGATTCCAACAGTTGTTTCTGGTCGCCCCCCATCTCCGGCTTTCCCACGAAGTGTTGAATGTGCGTCTTAAATCCTCGTAATTCTACGCTTGATTACCACCCTGCAGGCTTCAAACGGTATTATCCTCTCTCTTCTTCAATCCTGCATCTTCTTGATCCGGAATTCCATGTTGTTTATGGGTTCTCATTCCAAATAAGCTGTGACCTCTGGTTTCTGAAGCATCTGTCTCTTCCAATCCCTGCCGCCTGTTCCTTCCAACGCGAGTGACATACGACTCCAGATCTTGCACGTCTTACGATTCCAAGACCAAACGAAAAATATTATAATCTGCAAGAAACTCGCCTGGCTGCGAGTTGACGAAGATAGAGCGTACGCTCGTCGAATATTTTAATTGATCTGGATTTCGATCCATCAATTATAGAATCATGATCAAGTTTTGCACGTAAAAACTCCATGAATTATGAAAGGAACCGTACAGAGTTCATGAAATCATGAAAAAATGTACGCGCAGATCATCAGCAGCTCCTGTGGAGCAACTATGATATCTATCATAGAACGTATTCCAAGAGGGCCCTCCCTCTCGTTGCGTCGCGCAAGACGACCACCGCCGGAGCGGATCCACGGAGGCCAGGAGAAGCGCGGCAGCTGTCGGCGGCGGAGGCTGCTCTCTCTCTCTCTCCCTCCTCTCCACCGACGTGGTGGTTCTGCTCCTCGTCCGTGCCGGGCGCCGCCGCCTTCACTGACGGCTGCTGCAGTGGCCGGCGGTCACTCGGGGGTTCCGTCGAGCAGCAGTCCAATCGTTGATTATGGACGCCCATTATTAGTAATTTATTCCCAAAACTCAATTTTCGGGCTTATCTAAAATTGGGGGTCAGGCCGGGGCCCAGGCCCAGGCCCGTCTAGAAAAATCGGCGGCCATCCAGCCGACTTATCCGGTCCGGCCTGACCGTTGACTTTTCCTGAAATTCTTTTGGCGCGCCAAAATGCAAAAGCTTCAGATCATATGGCTCTTCCCTCCGTCGCCGCCCTTTCCCGCCAACATCCCGTCTCCCCCCGCCCACCCTGTTCAGGGCAAACCCTAGTTGGAGCTACCTGGTGAGATCCGGCGCCATCTGGGTTGGTCGGCCGCGCTGCTCCGCCTTCCGCACTATGCTCCCTCCTTATGTCCCGTGTCGGGGAAGCTCACTGAGGGAAGATTGCTGGAGGGAGCGCCGCTGTTGATGTAGCTTCAGGCACATCCGACGTATCCTTGGAGTTACCTCATCCTCGTCCTCTTTCCCAGTCAGATCCGTCGTTCTATGGAAATCTTCTCATCCGATTTCTATCTTCGCCGGCAGCGTTCTCCTTTGGTCCTGTGATCCCCAGGTCGAAAGTATAGGTGAGTAATCATTTCTCCTTGAACATTTCTTCATTCCGTCGATCGATGACCTGCTCGTATATCTGCTCATGGCAATTTGATCGATCTGCAGCAATATCAACTTTATGGTCTACAATAATTGTGAAAAACCACCAGAAAATGGAAAAATAAGTAGAAAATGACATGTCGTTCTCTCTTTGAATTGCCGTCTCCTAAGGATCATATATTCTGCAGGAATTGTGCGGAAAAGAGCTCCAGGGATAGGGTTCAGTGCGATGGTTTTTATATTCTGTGTAGACAGCATTCCGTTCTGTCCAGCTTTGGGAGACTCGAAAAGGGAATTTTTAATATGGTGAGGGAACAGCGGATCGAATCATTCTACAGGCGACTGCGTGATGCTGCCTCTGCATCCACCTCTTCCCCTTTACTGATCTTTCCTTCATCATCGGACACTGATTCTCTTTGTACGCTGAAGATTATAACTCACATACTCTCTTCCGATTCTGTTCGGTACTCTGTGTATCCAGTCTCCTCCTCAGGCGAAATCGAAAAGCATGCGGGTCCAAGTCTCAGATCTGATAACAATGTTACTTTGCTTCTGATTAACTGGGGCTGCCACCGGGATATTCGACAGATCCTTAATCTTGGACCTCATATTCATGTTTTTGTTGTTGATAGCCACCGACCGGTCCACCTTCACAACCTCAGTGAACAAAATGATCAGGTGATCGTGCTGTACACACTCGAGGATGAGAATCAGGCTGATCTAGTATACGATTTTGATGTGTCTGCGCTGGCTAATGCATCTGATCTCAACAGTGATGATGAATTCGAAGAGGGATCGGAGAGTGATGAGGACAGTGACAGTGATAATGACAGGGAAAAACTTGGTGACAAGAGGAAGAGGAAAAGGGCTTCTGAGGAGTCTGATGCGGATCCCATTAAACTTTTTGGGAAGCTGAAGACTGAATACTACAGATTGGGAACTTTCCACGGCAAGCCTTCTGGTTGCTTAATGTTCGACCTGGCTCATGCTCTCAGAAAAAATACCAATGAGCTATTATGGTTAGCTTGTGTTTCCCTGACCGACCAGTTTGTCCATGAGAGGTTAACTAACGAGAGGTACCTGGATGGAGTAATGGAGCTGGAACAGCACATTAACAGCTCGGGAAACTTGGATACAGTCTCTTCGGTTACTCTCAAGGATGGTACCATAATTCAGGCACCAGAGAATTCTAGGATTGCCTATGAAGACGAGCCCAGGTTGATGCTCTTGAGGGAATGGAATCTGTATGACTCTATGCTTTGTTCTTCTTACATTGCAACCAAACTGAAGACGTGGAGTGACAATGGGCTGAAGAAATTGAAGCTTCTTCTAGCTCGGATGGGTTTCCCACTTGTGGACTGCCAGAAAAAGTTCCAATACATGAGCATGGAAGTGAAGCAGAGGATGAAAGGTGAATTTGAGCGCTTCCTACCAGAGTATGGGCTGACAGAGTTTTATTACAGGAGCTTTTTCAGGATTCATGGCTACTGCACTAAGCTGTCAGCTGCTGACGTAGTGTATGGAGTGACTGCTTTGCTGGAATGTTTTATAGAGGGAAAGGATTCGTCTGTTGCCAATCAATTTTGGGTCGCTTACTCAGCTCTCTCTCTAACCAACATCGACCAGCTTAGAAAGGGAATGCAGCATGCTATTGAGATACAGAGAGCAATTCTGAGACAGGGCAGCTCGGCGATTACTAAGACTGGGTTTATCAGAAGCAGCAGGAAATTCCGATGGGTGAAGCTCGAAGATCCAGTGGACACTGCAAGGCTGGGGTATCCCCAGGCTCTCACTAAATTCTGCTATTTCCTGATGGATGCTCTGAAGGAAAGAGGCGCGAGGATGAAGCCTCTGATATGTGCGTGCTTGATTAAAGAGCCTGGTAAAGTTCTAATTGTTGGTGTATGTGGGAAGCCTCGGCTCGGCGCCCTTCAAGGTAACTCCTTTGGCATCGGATTTAGAAGCGCTGCTGAGGAGCTTGGATTTGAATACTATCACGAGTTATTTGAATCCTCATGGATTGTCTTAGATACTGCAAATGTAAGTTCCTTCATGATAAGGTTGACTGAGAAGCTCTGATGTGTTAAATCGAAACGACAGCAGGCTACTCAACCCCCCTAATATTCATCGGTTTGTAGATTTGACTCCATTTGAATATCAATGCTGAGTTTCACTTTCTTTGACGTCTGTGCGGTCAGCATGCATCTCTTCTATTTGAGTTTTCTCGGATTGGATTTCGTACTGAAAATTGTTTGCTCATTATTAAGTTTCGGCCTCTCACTGCGGAAGATGCATTTCGTGGGAAGCCTTTTTGGAATCAGATTCTCATGTAAAGTATGTGTTCAGTCAGTCCTTATTGCCTATCTTATCCAAACTAACTCTCAAATGTCTCCACATTTTTACTCAATATCCCAAAGAAGCAATCTGAAATTCTCTGTAGTATTTCATGACATGATGGAGTTCGTAATTATGTGTACTTAAAAAGGTGACGACTAAGTTATGCACATTAAGGGTCAGCGTGAAAAAATTTTCCACATAGACTGTTTGAAGTTGCTTCTATCAAGAGAAACATGTGACTTAGTTGATGAATTACCTGATGCTAAAAAATAAAGACTAGTTCTTTGGTTAAGTCCAATTTACTTTCATCTTATTTATAGTGCATAACCATTGCATACCTAATGTGACATTAATGTTTATGAGTTGTGGTGACAAAAGATCTTTAATAATAGTTAGGCTTTGGATGTCTAGTGATACCCTTCTATATATGCTTATCTCCTTAACCATACTTCATTTCTCCTCATTGACTCCATAATGAGTTATAGTAGATAGGAAAATTTTATATTGGTCCACTTATTTTGATGATATGAAGCTATAGGCCACCCTACAATTAATTAATATCAGTCAAGCTATCCTTTAATTTCATGGTGCTTGGCTCAATTAGACCCGCCACTGAATTTAGATATAATTTATGTTTGTTGGTACTTTTGATTCTGATTTGATATCTTTAATATTCTCTAAATTGGTCTCAAAGTGCTTGTCATCTTCATAGACCAACAAGATTTGGAGCTCTTTTTTACATGCATATTTAGAATTTAACACTCATTACATGTAAGACAACACTCTCATATGTTTGTCTTTAAGCTCTATATTTATTAATTTGAGTCTTCTTTATTACTTGGATTGTAATTGTTGTTGATGATCATTGAAGTCATTGCTCTCATGTTGGTCTTATTTTCAACAACTTCTGAATTTTTATTTGTGAGACTGATTTTTTCCATCCAATACTTCAAAATTCAGTTAGACTTCTTTAAACGTTAGATTAAATTATTTTCTATATATTGTCACTAAATCCCTTGGTGTTGTACTTTTTTTTGCTAGTTGACTTAGTTGTATAATCTCTCTCAAGTCCTTTGCCTTCAAGATCATGATATTTACTTTAAATTTAGGCTTTATTTTCTTGTTAAATGTGCTTACCATTATGTATTTATGGCTTCCTTCTAGTAGCACAGACAAGACCTCACAATCTTATTGATATTATACAATTGTCTCCTTTTTCTTGATGTCGATGATTTTTCTTGCAAACTTCCTCGTCTATTGAGTTAAAACAAATGAGTAAATGATAATTTAGTGGCTTCTAACTTTAGAATAAGTAACATGTGTCAATCCAATAGAATCATGTTAATATCTCTTCTTCAGAACTTTCCTTGACAGAACTAGTCATTCTACTTTTGACATTTGTTGATTGAGAAAAATAATTATGCACAGAAGATTCAACCTTTTGGATTTCCTTGATCAAATATCAACATATCTATCCTTCATTTGACTTTAAATTAATATATGAAGGCCTCTTTCCTCATTTGTGCAATAATATCCGTCGTGAAGGAACTTCTATTACTACCTCTAGTCTCATGTCGTGGGGGTTTTTCAGTAGTACCCATTGTTTGTCTCCACGTCTGTCATATGTAGGTGCTATAATACGTTAGCAACTTTTGATATTATTGGATATTGTAACTTGTTCAGTCTCTTAAGGATAAGATCTATAGTCTTTTCTATATCAACAATTTTCTTCAGCTCCTGCATTTCTCCTCCATATATTTTTCCTTTCCATCACTTGTCTTGAATGATATAAGTAATTAGGTGATTTGCTCTAATACCAATATGATAAGAAACTTCCAATGATGACTAGAATCAAGGGGAAAGATAAGAGGAAACATGAGAACAAGAAAAATAATGAGGTAAAATGGTGGAAGAGTCTAAGCAGAGAACCCACACAATATCAACAATCTTTTGAGAGGATTACAAGAGACTCTCACTCTCAAAAGATTCTCCTACTCATAGAGATGACTAAAAATTGAGAGAGAGAAAGAGATAGAACACAAGGGAATAAGAAAAAGAACCAGATAAAATGATTGATAAATCTACATAGATAACCCACACTTATAGAAACAACAATCTTTCGATAGGATTAGTAGAGACTTTCACTCATATTTCCATTTCCTAGCAATCATTTTAATGTATTGCCTAGGTCATTTATTCTTTTGAGGCTTTTTATTCTAAGTTTTCCCCTTTTGAGGATGCATTTTATGGATTGGGGGTGTGACATAATCATTATATTGAAGGTCTTAAACATGGGAGGATTAAGACCTTGAAAGTTGTAACAACTCTCTGGCTGAAAATTGTAAATAAGAAAGGTTGAGAACTAACCATAATAAAATATTTTTTGGTTTTTTAAGTTATGCTGAAATCCTATTAATATTAATTTCATGAGCTAAAAATAATAATCATATGTAGGAGGGGTTATTTTGTTTAAATCATGTTGTAATTCTATGAGGCTTTGCATTGAGGAAATAAAATAGATGATTGATTCTATAAAGAAAATTCTGTTTTATGTTTGAAGCATTGCTACTCTCGAGATAATGAAAAATACACCCACAAAAACAATTGTAGGCTCCATTTTTAAGTGTTCCAAATATATCTAAAGTGACGTGTCAACATTTTCATAAGACCTAAAGAAAATTTTTGAAGATTTAGATCTGAAAATGTTGATCTTAATGCATAAAGTTAACACTAATTAACAGATGGATTGACACTTAAGAGGTAAGGGTAAACTCTCAATCTTGAATAGTAAATATTTTTTCTTGACCTTATATTAAGCACAATAGGACTGTCAACAATATTTTCTATCACTTGGCATTGAGCAAAATAAGATTTTCAATAATAATCATCATAAACAAGCACATACCAAAAGAAAAGAGATGGTAATAGTCGTCATTGGTAAGGACTGACCAAAGCATCCATGTCAACGCTTGCAATTGACTATGTGGCTCAGTACTTGATAGGGAAAGTTGACACCTATGTTTTGAAAATGTTATTTTTCCTTCAATGGAAGGCTACAAAAGCTAAAATATATTAGTTTTTTGTTAGAGGCATACCTTTTGAATCGATATTTGCATATTCAGCAGCTATATGACAATTAAAAGAAGGAAAAAATTGAAAGCTTTAAAATTTGAAGTTGTAAAGATAAGAACCCATCAAGTGCAGACCTTCAATAAATATTTGAATAGTACATAACCGATCTAGGCTTGTTGAAGCTTCCTCAACTATACTAGCACACTTTTAACTATTCAATTTATGATGTGCTATATTTTGTTTAACCTTACTATCAAGATAGGTTTGACAATTTTAGTGAAAGCTTTGCAATATAATTTTAAAGTGCTTCATTGGTACCTTGTGAAGGCTAATTCATATAGGTTTGAAAAAAAATGTACTAAAAATGGCCAATAGCAAGCATGGAGAGTGAGATCTATTAGAGATTTGACCTAGCTACTACTTTTTTTTATCTTTTTTCTTGTGCTTACCACTTATTTTGTACTACATGTTTATTTCAATGTGATGCTTGTTCCTAGATCTATTTGAATTAGTCGAATCACTTTTTCAAGGGATATTTTAGGGTTTGAATAAATTTAAAATTTAAAAGACATTAAAATTTTTAGCTCACAATGTGTGTAAACATCTCTCCACGTTAAAGTAGCCAAATATTTTTTTATTTCTCAATTTAGTTCTATTATTTTTAAAAAAATATTTTTTACTATCTAAAAAGTTTACTCTTGAACAACACTTGTAATGATGAAGACCATTTAGTTGGTAACATTGCTAAGTTAAGCACTAACTTATTCTAAATAACTTGACAAAATGCCCAATACAACCATAGGGAGAAGAATAAGTGTCTTTATGGACTATGTTTCTACAAAATGGGTGTTCTATAGTTGTGCAATATGCTTATTCTACAAGTAATTTTAGATAGAAAAATTCCACAATGTAAACAATAATGACAAAAAATACTCAACTTCAGTGTTTGACTACCATTCCCAACCTAACTATTTAGTATAATAAACATTCCTACTTCCACAAAGGAAAACTAAAATATAATTTAATCATAGATTTTAAATTTTTTCGTCAAAGTTTATAAAAATAATAAAATAATAAACTTACATAACTTATGTTTGTTTCTTACTAAAATGGGAATCAATTTTTTATACAAAGATTGAGAATATCTATTATGGTTACTTGAAATAAAGAGAATGTCCTTTCGAGTTTCTTCAATTTGCTAGGTCACTGTAACAAACTCAATGATCAAAACCATGAAAATCTCAAAGTAACTAGAGATAATCATAATTACTACAAGTAATTAATTGGAACTTAACAAATTTCTACAAGTAATAGTCTCATAATTAATGATATTTTCGAAGGTGTCTTGAAGAAACTTGTTAAGTTCCGAATGTTATGGAGAGTATTTGTCTGTATACTTTTTGTTGAGTTAATGATATTTTAGGACACTTGGACAGCTTGGAGAAATTTGGAATTGTGTGTTAGTGGGGTGGGGTTGCCAATGGAGAAATGGAGACGAGGAAGAGGCAAGGAAAGGGAGGGAGAGGGGGGAGAGAGAGAGAGAGAGAAGAGAGAGAGAGAGAGAGGAGGTTTGTATTACTAACCATAGAGGTAGTCAAGTGGCTCTAGAAAACTGGCTGTATAGCTTCAAGGCCAACCGTTTTTAAGTGAAGGAAAGCTTTGATGGTGAAATAAATTGTACGTATTTTAATTTATCTATTGAAATAAACAAAATACGCCAAATTTGGGACTTGGCATCTTGAAAAGGCTCTTTAATGTTTTTGAGTTTGAATACTTATTTATAAAAATCAGAATTTATTTCTTAAAGATGAAAAGGTGGGGTATGAATAATGCAAATGGGGTCATCCCAATGCTGGAGTAATATCATTCACAAAATCTAAACGGCACTCATTAAATGCACGATGACACCCTGCCATTCCCTGTTCGTCGAAATGGGACTCATTCAAGTCATGGGTCCACCTCAAGTTGAGCAAAAGAGCCGAATTATTGAAACAATCCACTATTTCCCAAAAGATCGCAATCAAATACAGATTTCCTAAAATAGAAGATAACGTGCCGTCTTACTCGCAGAATGGGAGCATTGTAAATTTCTCTTCATCAAAGTATTACCAAAAGAAAGACCTCAGCGACCAAATAAAAGAATATCAAGAAGAATTCCACAGTGGTTCTGTGCAGTATTGTTATTCTCACATAATTGTTCGTCCCTAGTTCTCTCCACAGTGATGTAAATTGTGCATTCTCTGAAAAACATCCTTTTGGAGGGACAATGGATCAGATAATCGCCACACGAACCCCAACGCGAGGCCACGTCCAACCCAACCCTTCATCTGTGTGTATGTGCGCGCGCGCGTATGTCTGGCTTGGGGGGGTGTTGCATCACCGATGCTAATAGTTCTGTGTCAATACAGTAGGGCTTTTGGCTGGGCTAGAGTTTGTAAGCCTAGACTCCATCCAAATACAGATCGGACGGTCCAGACCGAGCTTACTCACGCCATGGAACCCCCGCCTATTTGTATATGTGCAAGGATGAATGCCTATACTTGGTTTTTTTCCTCTTCAAGCCCACCGACTGGTTCTTGTCACTGGGACGTTACCATGCGCTGAAGATTGAAGTCGACAAGGAGAACCCCGCACGGTATGGCATGGCCCACCTTCAACTGATATCGATGAGGCGGTCGCGTCGAGCTCCGAAGACTTCATGTGAGAACAAGAGGTCGCCAGCCAGACGCAGCTGTCAAACACGGGCAGCCGTCATTAGGGTTTATTCGGGTGCATTTAATAAACGGAGAGGGGGAGAGGGGCAGCGGGAAGACAACCCATTTCTTCGAGATGGGAATCCCAAATCACACAACCTCGTGCTTTGGACGAGCACTCAAGAAGATTTCACTGGCTGATTCGCCGATTTCTTTTGATCCCAATAGATGGTTTTCCTTGATCGAAGGCCGAACTGAGCTGACAGCGGCAGCAGACATGGTTTCTAAATACTCGTGAAGCCTCAAGCACCTGCTGTCCGACGCCGTCTTTAAGCAAGGAAGAGTCTCATGTTGGTTCTGCAAAGTGAAGGGTGCTCACTTGAGTGAGAGAGTGTTACAGATCAATGGGTGGCGGGGGCAAACACCTCTTTACCAACTATATCATGAGGTAAATTTATAGGATGGTTTTACTTGACGTAGTGGTCATTACATGTAGCTTGTTTCAATGGAGATCCGGTGTAGGTTCCGTCGCTTGTCCAGGCGTTCCATGGAAGAGTCCGCAATCGATTTAGATAGTAAGTATTTTAACCGCGATCCAAGTTTTATCCAATTAATATGTGATCACGCTCACAGAAGTGGCCCCTCATCTTGGGGCATAAAAGACGGAGCTCTCTCTCATGGGACGTTTCTTTATGCCGCCCATGTATTCCGAGCAGTGCCCCCCCGCCGTCTCCTCGTCTACAGGAAACCTCTCCGCTTGGTCCCCACCCATTCAATGAGCTCACCGCCATCTTCGAATTGCTTTCCTCTCTCTCCCTCTCTCTCTCGCGCGCGCGCTTTCCATCTTCGGGTGTTTTAAGCCTCCCTTTCGAACTAGACTCACATGGGTTCTCTCGAATGGGTCTCGCCCCCAACCAGGGATCCATGCCCAGCCCCTTCTCCTTTCTCGCTCGTCCATGCTCGTGCCTTCTCTCCCTGGTCTCTCTTTTAAGGCCCTGCATGATAGCCATCAAAAGACTCACATGATCGCTCCTCCCTCCAAGGCCACCGCGTACGTTCTTGCTCTCAACCGGAGAAAGACCCCCTCGTCATGTAAAGGAGATCTCCGAGGTGGGATACGGGGAGCCATCCTTTCCTGGTGCGGGATCTACGTGACGCCACCCTGTCCCTCACATGGGCTCCTCTCTCTCTCTCTCTCTCTCTCTCTCTCTCTCCAGTTTCCATGAGTTAGAACGAAAACCTTCAGAAATCAATTTTTTTTCTCGTGATCGGGAACCTCTTCCTCTGTTCCCCATCAATATCACTAAAACCAATCCAGAATATAAAACTGGTGATGATACTAATAATAATCACAGTTACATAGATCACGGCACTGACGAGCTCGGTTGACGATCGTCAGTCACAACGCGCATTAATGCAAACACTCGGAGACGTGTCCGTTAGGCGATCGTCTTGGACAGAAGTCTCGTCCAGGAGCCAGCCCTCGAGTAGAGACAAGGGCGGCCGCTGGCTCTCTAGTCTCTGCTCCATCTCGGCCTGAACCAGATTCTCCCGATGAGCCCCACAGTGCCTGTAGTCGGTGGACGACTCATCCCAGGCCACGTTTTCAATGGAGAGCAGCGAGTCGAGGTCCTCCTGGGAGAGGATGCTGCAGCTCCCCTGATCTTCTCCAACTTGGAGCCCTCCGAGGGGCACTGGCCCATGGTTCCTACTCCCGTTGCACTCCCATTCCTGCATGGGCTTGCCGGAGGCCTTCGGGGAGGGCCTGATCCAACCTTCAAGAAGCCTCGAGATGTTCTCTGCGCTTGAGGCGTAGGTGGACGAGCAGTGACCGGCCCTGGGGAGAGCGGGATTTCCATCGGAGTTCGTAATCGTTCCTCCGCCAGAATCGATTAACCTGCCCGGGTGAGTATCTGCGGTTGAGTCGAGAGCCAAGCTTGGGCCAGAGGCTGCTTGAAGCCGCTTGATCTTCTTCTTGAGGTGGGTGTTCCAGTAGTTCTTGATATCGTTGTCTGTTCTCTGCGGGAGATATGAGGCGATGGCCGCCCACCTGAACAGGGAGATGACGAGGGAATCAAATACAATGAAACCCATCCTGCTCTCAGACAGAATTCTGAGTTTTCATGGAGGTGGCGTTCTGGACGGGTCGTCGCCGTTCATAAAAAAATAAAATAAAAAAATGACAGTTTCACAATTTATCAGTGCACCTGTTGCCGAGCAATCCTTGCAGCTGGACTATCAGCCCTTCCTCCTGCGGGGTGAAGTTCCCCCGCTTGATCCCCGGTCTCAGATAGTTGGTCCATCTCAGCCTACAGCTCTTGCTGCATCTCATCAGCCCTGCTGCCGCATCGGGGATTCACGAGGGATCAACATACGACAGTGAGCAGATGGACCATAATTCTCAGAACGGTAGCGAATGGAGAGAAGCTCAGACTGAGGAACGCAGTTAACTCGACAAATAATACGATGAAAGAAAGAGAAGAGGAGCTCACCGGCGTTAGTGGGCACTGACCTCCAATTGCCCGGCCCATGCTCCTGGATGTAGGAGACCAGGATGATGTCCTCCTCCGGCGTCCACGGCCCCTTCTTGACGCCGACCTTCTCGCAGCAAGGAGGCCTTCCCATGGCCCCTCATCTACCACTGAAGCCAGCTCCTTCCTCCCGCCCACTCTCCCCACCCTCCACGCCGCTGCGGGTGTCTTTTCGCCGAGCATCTGACGTCTTATATACAAGCCGACTTGAATGAACGAAACCAGAGGGAGTAGTCACCTCCCACCCACCATCTACCTCGCTGACCCCTCCCCTATTTCGTCGGTCAACTTCAGCCCCGTCAGGCAATCAGCCCCCTTCTGGCCATGTTCCGTGACGTTTGACGAAAGCCATCCCTTGCTTGCCAGCCACATAGACGCTCGTTAGGGTTAGCGTTCACGTGAACCGCGTGTCTTCTCCAAACGTCGAGATCCGAAGACCATCAGGTATTGAATGTGGGTCAAGGGGAGTCAACCCCCGTTAATCCGGGTTGACGGTGCTCACCGAAACTCTGGGCTTCGGGGCCGGCATGGCCCATTAAGAGCAGTCCTGTTGATGGAGCTGCTCTGCTCCGCACGTGTGACAGTAGAACGTTCGGCGTCGCCGCCTCCGGCGGTGGAGACGAGGGGAGGCTGCCGTCGGGGTCGGGTTCCTCTTCTCGTAGCGGCGGCGGCGGGCCCTGAGCACGGCCAACTGGTTGATTGATCAGAGAAACCAGACGGGGAAGCGGAGTGGACGGAAGAAGAAGAAGAGGAAGAAGAAGGGGATGGGAAACCTTCCGGACGAGCTGTGGAACCGGATTATGGAGGCGGGCGTTCGGAGCTCCGTGCTGGGCTTCAGGGACCTCTGCTGCCTCTCCATCTCCTGCCGCCGCCTCCGCCGATTGTCCGGCGACGGAACCCTCTGGTCAGCCCTTCTCGCCGTCGACTTTCCCCAAGACGGCGGCGGGCCATCTTACCCCTCTTCTTCCCACGGCTCTTCATCCACCGATTCCAAGTCCCTCTACAGGGCCAAGTACAGATCTTTTGCCCATCTTCTTCCACTCTCCTCCTTCAGCCCACCGCCGATCTCTCATGGAGATCTCTGGAGCTGACGACAGGTTCGAGAGGCACAGAGCGAGGAAGCTCGCCGCGTGGAGGCTGGCCGTCCTGAAGGAAGAGAGCCAGATCGGTGAGCACTCCAGAAGGCTCGATGAGCTCCGGTTCCTGATTGGCGAGGAGCAGGAGAAACTGAAGACGGCGAGCGCAGAGTTGAGGAACCTGGACAGAGTCAGGTGCGCTGCGTTCTCTGGGTTTTCCCTCCACTGATCCAGAGAGAAAGATAGTCGACCTCTTTGACTTGTTATCAGGCGAGCATCTGTGGCCATCCAAGTGTGGCAGCCTGAAGTCGTCCGCAGCAGCCAGAGGCAGCTGGTCGAGCAGTGCACTGTCCCCGTTGACTCCCGCGCGAGTGGGCTGGAGATGGAGCTCAAACTCTGCAAGCAACAGATTGCGATATACAGTAAAGCTTTTGTAAGTCTCTTTTGGTTCATCACCTTCGCTCGTGCTTGAGGGAGACCTCTGAGATAGTCTCCCATGTTTCTCCCACAGAGTAGCCATAAGAGAAAGCTTGATGAGAGGAAGGAGGTGCTGGCATCTCTGAAGTACCACCCTGTCGACAGTTATGAGCCCGGTGACCAGTCAAACGGAGGCACTAAAAGGATAAGGAAACATAAGTGATGGGACGACTGGTACGAGCAGAATATATCCATATCGTCTTGGAGATTTTTATTCCTATTGCCAATTTTGTATATTTCATTTTGCTTATTCTAAATATAATAGTGATTCTGTGTATTTCAAAGCAAGAATGCCAAGCAACTATGATTGATAGAAGTAAGAATACGCTGCAATCTAGAGTCAGCAGTGTTTGGCTGAGTGGTTTCACCGTTCCACTTCGATATTTTTCAAGTCTTGGAACCATATGAGGATCATAGTCTGGTTGATGAGCAATGAAATCTAAGAACCTAGAACAATGGAGAAATAATTAAAATACAGGCCAACGTCAGTGTAAGATTTTTCGAGGAGAAGAAGCTGATTTCACCGTTGGAGAGGATAAAATAAAGCACATAACTTATTCACCACAACACCAAGAGAAAGTCGGCTAAATACTTCCACAGAAGCTCCTGGACACTTCGCCAGTTCGAATCTATGAAAACATATTCTAGCAAAACCTCATCTTTATGAGTGATCGAAACCAGTTTAATAAGTAGAATACACTAATGAACTAGCTGACTTCATTCCAAGTAAGAAAAACTAATTGTCAGCAAATACAGCACCCTTTATCTTGAAGAAGAAGAAAAGGATAAAGCATATAAAACAAGAAGGAAAAAAAAAGAGGAACATAAAACAAGAAAAGATGAATGAATAAAGAAATAAAGAGGGAAGAAACAAAAGAATTATAGGAGATCTAAAGAACTATAAATAAAGCCATCTCAAGGTAGAAGAAAAAACATGAGAACTAAATAAAGAGGCATAGCGAGGAAATATACATTAAGAATGAAGAAAAAAAGACAAAAGAAGATATAACCAATAATGGAAGGAAATGAAGAAAAAATGCCAAAATTAAAAGAAGTGTACTTAAAAAGGGGAAAAAATGATAACAGTTTAAAGATTACAGAAGTCCAACTGAATTGTGACATTAGAAAGAAGTTTTGCTTAGGCGACTACACTTGTACGCCAAGGGCCTCATCCAGCCTGCCTATTCTCAACTGCCTATGCCTCTGTTAGGCTTGTGGTTTTCATATATCCCTGCCCGAGTTTGGAATTTTTGGCCCACAAGCTTCTGGCCTGCGGTGGATTTTATTTAGCATGAACTTCTAAGGCCATATGTGGTAGAAAACTGCATAGCTATGCCTATCTGACGGATGAGAACGCTAAAGCTATTTTGTAGACATATCAAAGATTTTAGTTTTTTATAAAATTTTTGAAATCATTGCCAATTAGTTATTACCTTATGCATGTGATTTTGTTTCCTAGATGTTTAGGCAGTACTTTGTCATATTAAAACTTAAGAATTTTAGTGAATTCAAAATTTCTGTAAATAGTATAAAAAATAAGAAGAAAATAATCTCAGCCATAACGTATGTAGAATAAAAAATAAGCGAATAAATAAGGCAATGTTGAGAATGGAAGAAAGAATGACAGATGGTAGATGACGAGAATTAAACCCGAGGTGAAATCAAGTCAAAATCAAAAGAAACCCAATAAATAAATAAAATAATGAGGCGATTAAAACAGTAGAAAAATAAAGTCTTAAAAACGGATAAAATAGATGGTAAAATAAGCAAACGTGGAAGTGAACACAATAAAAATATAAAAAAGAGATCTGAAAACTAAGAAAACGAAGGAATGAGTATCAAGATAAGAAGATTATGCAAGAACAGAAAAGACAAATAAATAATCAAAAATTGACATTAAGAAAGATCAACTAATAAAAAACAAAGGAATAATAGCTGAATTATGTTAGTTTCTGAGAAATGAATGTGGAGGAAAAGAAACAAATAAAAATTGAAAGGAATAGATCAGCATGACAAAAATTAGAGAAGGAAACAAAAATTGAAGGCCTATATGGAGAGCGTTCATAACATGGAAGTGGAGAATGAAAAGCAGAATAAAAGCTGATTTTTACTAAAAAATTAGATGGAGGCATCAACATAAACCCGATTCCTGTTGCTTTTTTTTTGAAGTTTATGAATTATCCATAACCTATAATCTACTAGCTTTTATTAGGGCGAAAATTTATCATTTTTCTTATTAAGCAAAGTATTGCTCAATAGCGAGCTTGCTCAGAAAGAGAGAGCAGTAAATATCTAAAACTTACAAGAGTATCATTATCAAGGTATGTTGATAACTGAGGCACATTGGAGGCTTCAAAAGAAGCTTTGCGTCATATAACTTCACCACGTCACTTGGATCTTGAGACATTTATTCTTGATTCGCTTTTGTTGATTGCTTATAAATGGCTTAAATTTCTAGTCTTCCTCTAGTTGATATTTCAGGAATTACAACTGTCGAGTATTTCAATTTTTGATATTTTAATCCAACTTTATCTGAAGATTTGTTTATCAACTCTTGTAATATACATCTCAACTTTTATCTATGGGTCCTGACACTTGGATACTTTATTCCTTTTTTCCTGTCACCGCTAATTTCAAATTGTAAGTGCCAACATTTTATACTTATTTATCTGTTTACCTAGATTTTTCAACATTTTACATCTTATTAGTGACATCAGCATAATTGGCTCTGTCTGTTTTCCATGTAGGCCTTGGCATCATGAATTTAGGTGTTGACACAGAGAGATGGGCTATTTGACCGACAACCTTTGCTCCGTGAGTAAACATTTTGCAACTAGCACTTTAAATATTTTCAAGTTTATAACATGAGTGTCAATGAAAGGTGCCTAGATGATTTACTTAATGAGAATTTCAATATTTTAAGATGACTTCACTTCATCAACTGGACATACTATACGTTGAAATAGATTGGTGGAGATGGAAAACCTTATCTGCCGCCCAAGGTCAAAATAATCACAGAAAACAATTAATAAGATAGTTCCCTGGTAATTTTAACAAATTCTCAAAAGAAAATAATACATGTTGAAAATGGTTTCTGGGTTCGGCAGAAGAACCGTCATCTCTCAAGGAGAAACAAACTACAGAAATAAAGGATGGAAAACCCATTTTGTCATAAACCGTCAAACCTTTTATCGCATGCGACTGATCTGCTTCTTGTTTTAGGCCAGATCAAAAAAAAAAAAATCTCTGATGTCTAGAAGGTTTGCTTTCCCTCTATCTAGAATTATTTCTTAGAAAAGCTCATTTTCCTGTGAGAATGAGAGTTCTTACCTTCTTGAGACAGGCCTAAGCGACTCTTCCGCATTGGGATCATGGCTAGGCGGCGGCTATGTGTAAGGCTCGCTGTCTACCTCCTGCTCATCCATTGAGGATCAAGAACACAAAATGGCCGTCGCCCCGAAAGTGGGTGCTCGAGGATGCCGGAAAGAACTGAGAACGGTAACTCGATGGGTTACTCGAAAGAATGGGCTATTTCTCAACAGAGAACATGTCGATCGCAATACGAGTCCGAGAATTCAGTGCAGAAAGAAGAGGAGCAACAAGAACAAGGAGTCCGTAGAAGTGGTAGTATACCTACGACGTATGCGGAGACGGAAGGAGACAATGAAAGCCAACTCAGGCCCAATTCCCCAGAGGCGAAAGAGGAATATGCTCCGTCCTCCCCTCTGATTCCGACATAAAGTTTTGAAGTCCTCAGGAAAGGCGGCTCGTCGCGGACGGCAACACTGATATGTTTCCTGGGGGTTATCCTGCCTATCAAACAGTTTTCTACGCCGAATGGCGGCCGCAACGGCATGAAATTTGAATATGAGAAAAACATGGGAATCATTTGCAGATCATTTTCATCAAATTATATAAAGAAACGTACTTTTCTGAAAATTTTACAGCATGAAACTAGTCTGGGGCCCGTCGCCGCACAGCAGAGTTTCCCCCTTCCTGTAGATCCCCCCGGCCCACCTTCCCTTCTTTCTCTCTCCTCCGCCTCCTCACCCCCCCCCCCCCCCTTGTCCAGAGTTCTCATGGGTCAGGTTAAAATATGGGCGCAGACGCATCCTGGATCCTCAGCGATCGTTCGGTGCACCTCAAGATGAAGAAATGGGGAAAGTGAAGCAAGAAGAGGAAGAGCTCATGGGAGGTTCTCGCGGCGCCATGCGACCATACGGACGGGCCACTGGTAACGTACCGTCCCACCAGGGCAAGGTCTATTAATGCACTGGTAAGCTCGGTGGTTCCATCTCTTCAAGGGTTAAGCTCTAACGATGGGCAGACCTACTTTTTTATCTCTTCCTGCTCCTGCTGCTTCTCTGGCTTCTCGTGGGACTGGTATCCCCGACTGAGGTACCCATTTTTCTCATCTGACCCGCTCACTTATTTCCATGCTTCACAGAAACCAGCAGTAATCCCGGAATGATTTACTATCGGAGCAGCCGAATGGAGTTAGCTTGGCCTCTATTGCAAAGGTCTGTTTCTTGATCTTTAGCTGGTTTTAGATCCTCATTTTTCCATTGCTCTATCATCTCTGGCTGTTTATAATTATTGAAGATCGTGGAAGGAAGCCCACCTTCCCTCTGCTCCTTTCCATGCAGCGCAAGCGCAGGCACCCCGGATTCTCTGCCGCAAGTACTCCAAAAACCCTCCCGATCCATGTAATCTACTCGCACGAGAAGCAGGCGATTGGGTTCCCCGCGATTCTTTGTTCTCCCTCTGGAAATTTTAATGCCTTCATCCACGCCCAGATCGCCGACGATTCGGGAGAACTCCGCACAGTACATGTTCTCACAGGTTCTCCAAGACAGCGTTCCAGGAGCAAGCTCCGCCTGCTCTTCTGCCAGAAGTGCTGCTTCCAGGGCATGGCGGTGCGTCTCGCCAGGCACCCCACATGGGCAAGGAGGTCTGCCCCTGATACAACAACCGGAAGACTAAGAATGGCGGCCCAAGTGCCCCTGATCACACTCCGGCGGCTCCTCAGCTCAGGGGACGATCAACTGAAAGATTCAGCACTGCCTTCGAACTATCCTTGGGTCGAACCTGACGAAGAAGATGGAGATGAGAGAGCAGAGCGCCCAGTGTAGCAGACCTGAACCTTCCAGTCCGCTTCCAAGGCCCTTTTCTGCCGTACCGAATAGCCAACGCCGTACACAGGATGAGAGTTGGACCTAGAGTGATGGGTCGATGTATGGGCTTATTACTCGGCCCAACTCTCGATCTGGTTATTGGACCTGAGCCACTGTCAACAGGCCCATGGTTGAAACTTTAGCGTCGGCCCATTTGAGTAGAGAAATTAGGCCCAATATGGACCAGACAAAAAAAAGATTCTGGATTCTCAGCCACACGATCGGAATCTTTTTCCTCGAGCCGTGGACGCCGCCTTGTCCACTCGTCGTCCACTGGAGGTCTGAAAATCTTACCAAAAAAGGTGACTTCGTCGTCCACGGCTCTTGTCCACTCGTTCTTCCAGCAGGAGGAACGGCGGAATCCCCGTGGCCTACGAGTGGGTAATAAATGTAGGTTCCCCGCGACCATCCTCCGCCGCCTCTGGAGTACGACGGCGCCGCCCCCGAAGCGGGGGGAGAGATGGTCAAACCAGTGGCCGGCCGACGGTGGCGGGCGAGAAGTCACCGCCCGCCGCCATGGTAGAATCAATCTAAACTGTGTTAGTCGAATCTATCGTTCCAACGATGATCCCTCCCCCGACAGCTCCACGTACGGTGTCGGTGCATTGATTCGACCCTCTTCCTTTTTTTAGCCAACAGCGTGGTCTCTCTCTCTCTCTCTCTCTCTCTCTACAGACAATATTGGAGACGGTGTCGTACAAGGGGAAGTGACAGAAGGGATGTAGTACAACTCAGGCATGGATGTATAGGTACGTCGTCGGAGCAAGATACGAGCAGGGAAATAAAAGAACCCACATGATCAGATTAGAACAAGCACTCTCAAGTTCAATAGAAAGTATAATCGAACACTATACTGACATTTCCATTCATATTCGACGTGGGCGCCGCAATTCCTCGAGAACCCACTTCGAGAGAGAGGAGGACCAGGTAGATCAGAGGCGGTAGAAGGTTATGAGAGAGAGTCTTCAGTTCGTCCAGTCAGAAACCTGTCTCCTAAAGTCAGCGGTTTGATGAACTGATCGACCCCCCTCCTCGAAGACGATCGCCATCCGCCGAGGCGCTATCTGATAGCTGCACCGCCTCTTTTCAATCGAATGACCAAGAAAACATGGTAGGGCGTCGGATCGATACCTTCCGTAAGCTCCTCTCAGAAGGTCCAGTTCGAGCAGCTGAGCTTCGGCGTCGAGTCGCCAGTCATTCTCTGCAACCCACCGAAGTCCATGCCGGAGAAACCGAGAGAGTTGAATCTGAGATCCGCATTAGCGGCTCCTTGCTGGTTATCGAAGGCGGGCTGGAAGGCGATCTCCTCCGGGAGGAAGGAGTTCGCCGGCATCCCGGCCCCGGAGTCTTCAAAGACGGCGTCGGCCCCCATTCCGAGGGCCTGTCTGAAGAAGGCGTCCATCTGAATCCGCGGCTGGTCGTCGGCCGGGTCAACGGCCCTAGCGGCGCCGCCCATCTGCTTGCTCGGGTTGACGTTGGTGTCGTAGAAGGACATGAGCTCGCTGATCGACTTCTGGCCGTCGGCGGGGATGCCCAGTGTGGAGATGTCCAACGCGCCGTGGTTGCCCATGAAGTGGGCGGCGGGGGCAGCCTTCGGCTGGGTCAGCGGCAGCGAGAAGGCCTGCGGCTTGTCCTCCTGGACGTGGAAGCCCGGCCCAGCGAGGCGCTGAGAGAAGCTGCTGCTCTGATACTGGCATGCATACTGGTGGTTGTTCCTGGCGTTCTTGTCCACAAACCCGAAGCGGGGGTCGTGATGGGGGCATTGGCCGTTCTCACAAGTGAAGGTTCTCTGGCTGAGAACCTGCTCTACGTTGGGGGGAGCCGATCTCTTCTGTATGAAATCCACCCCGGCTTCTTCCTTGATAAGCGGCGGGGCCGCCAGGAGCTTCTCCCTCGCGGGGTTGACGCCGACGTTGAAAAGACCCCCGTCGATGGCCTTGCTGTCCGCCATCCCCACGTTGGTGACATCGTCGAATCCGTCGACGTCGTACTCGGTGGTGCTGCCGTATGAGAAGGTCCCGCTGCTGCCGCAGCCCAGGGAAGGCTGAGGGCAAGCATCCGGGTGCAGCTGCCGGGCCAGCGCCTCCTCCTGGCTTATCACGGCCGACCAGGTCTGGTTCTCCTTGGCCGTCATCTTGTCCTGCAGGCACTTGGACTGCCTGACGAGCTTGCGGATCTTGTTGACGTCGGGGGACATATGCTTGATCACGGCAGTCAGAACGCTGACCTTCCACGCTTTCTTGAGGTCGTGGGGCTTCTTGTATGGCGGAGGCCCCTGCTCTCGGGGGATTCCCAGCTGGGGCCACCACTCCTCGTTCCCGGTCGGCCACCACGGCGGCGGAACCCCCTTCTCCAGCGGGAACCTCCTCTGCGGAGGATCACAGTGCTGCATCAGCGCCGAGAGGAGGGACCCCAAGGTTGTGTCTTGAAGCTCCTGCAAGGTGCGGGGCGTCGAGATGTCGGAGTTCGTCTCGTTGTTGCTCCCCGGCAGGGCGTTGTCCGCCTGGTACTTGGCGATGGCCGCCGGCCCGTTGCGGTCGAAGCGGACCTTCTCCTTCCACCATCCCCGGAGGTTGTCTGAAGCCCCGCTGACGGGCTTCCCCTTCTCGGGGATTATGCCGTAGACGAACCCCTGCGCCTTGCAGACCTCCATCATCTTCAGCATGTACTTGAGGATCCCATCCTGGGCACGGGACATCTTCTTCCTTCTGGCCTGCTCCTGGGACTGGCGCTGCTTCGCCGCGTCGCCTTGGTCCTTGCTCTTGTTCTGCTGCTGCTCCTTCAACCGCTTCAGCCTCAACCTGTCCCTCCACATTCTTCTCTCCAGTTCATCGACATCGATATCGTCTTCACTGTCCTCATCCTCGGGCATCCCCTCAGGGAGGCCCTCTTCAGCGGACCCTCCAAAGTCCATGCCGCCGCCGGCTGTCGCCGAGGGAGGAGCAGTCGAGGAGAGGAACTGCAGATTCTCCACGCTGGCAGAGCATGGGAGGGACCAGAACTCGAAGGAACCCGGGAAGCCAACATCGTCCACAACAACAGCGCCCATCATGAATTCTTCGCAGAAACCACTGGAGAATTTTCAGAAGCCTCCGTCCCTCCTGCAAGTCCTATTCAGATCGACTGCTCCCACCTGCGGGAGAAGAAACAGATATTAGAAACAAACCTCAAATACCTCAAAAAGATTAGAGATAAATCTAGCAGACATCTCCAGAGTCAAAGGAAGACGGCAGTTTGGAAAGAAAAAAGATAAAAACTCATGTCGATTGAAAGGGGGAAGCTCGGGCTCTACTTTCTTGCTCCAAGGAAGAACACGACAAAATTACGACGAGCCCGCGCACAATGATCGCTCGAATCAACACCGAGGGGCTCCGAAGACCAAGGTCCAGTTCTACCTAATTCCATATATTTTTTCCTTCTCCCAATCCGTTCTAAAACTCGAAAGCTGCATCGATTAGCGTCGTCATCCGTCGCGCAACAAGAACACAAAGGTACGACTAAATTTGCTGATCATCGGAGAGCTCTGGGCACAACTATTTACATAATTAATATTTCAGATTCAGGAGATCGTGCTGTTACCCGAGATAAAATCACAGATGATATCAGGTACGGTATATAGAATAGGACGAGAAAAACTGTTAATCATGAGGGAAAAAGAAAGGCAGGCGTAATGATGCCATATGAAAGAAAGGCTAGGTTGCCGAAAAAGTCATAAAAACAGATCATGACGAACAATCAAAGAGATCCCTGAAACAGATTCGATCCCAATCACCCAATATTTGAACGAAAATCGAACGAGCCCATGTAAACAGAACAGACTAAAAGCTTCAACCGGTTTGATTTTTGGCGAGCCAGGGATCCGAATCACATCTTCTGAGGAAAATGGATGGGAACTAGTGAATTCTGACATGAATATTTCTCTATCTAGATCTCCGTCACGAGAGAAGAAAAAAATTTCCAACAATCGGACATAGGATTTTACAGGATGATGAAAGATTTTTCCCCCTTTTGTATTACAGGAAACGACGACAGTGAAGATCAGATCAAAGGGCAAGCACCAACTCGGAGAGATCCCTCTCGCCTCTCCTCTCTCTCTCAGATGAGATAGTTCACCATTGAAGATCCATTTCCCACGGTGCCGCCTGGTACGGGAGGTCGAGAATGACTCGTCGAGGCGACCGACAGATCTCGGCTACCACGACGGTGTTAAGAACTGCCTACTTCTAGATTCAAGAAGAAGACCGAAGCCCAAAGTTTTTTTTTCAAAGAATTAGGCTGCCTCAAGAAGGGAACAGATGGCAAGATGGGAAGACGGAGCACGTCGAAGAGGCGGTGAGACAAAAGAAGACAGGAATAAAGAAGAACTTTGAAGAAGAATATAATTAATCGAGATGGATGAAAGAAAGGATCGAGAAAGAAGCTCGGGGGCACCGATACTTCTTCTAAAGTATCTCCGCGTCGCCCTTATGGCAGTCGACAAGGCTCAAGCTTTAGGCTTTATACGCATCCATGGTCTCCTAATCGAGCACAATCAAATCATCGGAAGGGGGAAAACTCAAAGAAACAGATAGGGAAAATAGGAGAATCTACTGGAGAGGAAAGAAAACGAGGCCAAAAGAATAAAGGCGGCATCCTACTAACACAAGCAGAGAACCCGCAGAAGAAACAATTTACCCACAGGAGAGATCATGGAGACAGATGGGGCTCTGCAACATATAAAGGATAGGAGCCAAGAAGCTAATTACCAGAAGGAGGAGGAGGAGGAGAAGAAAGGAAGAAAACCACGAAAAGTAGCCAGAAAGGCAACATATGTGCAGATACAGGTATAAAACACTCACCAAGCAAGCAACCAAGAACGCCAGAGACCCTAAAAGGTAAGGAAAATGAACATTGAGGAGCTCCGGAGAGTAGGCAGAACGGCTTTCTTTCTTTCCTTTCTCGGGGGTTCCAGTAGTCCTCAAATGATCCACCCCAAGCCGGGAGACCTCTGGAAGAAAAGGATGATGCGAAGCGGGAACAGGGGAGAGCGGGAAGGATAAGAACCGGAGAAAATAAAAGGAAGGGCAAGCGGAGGAGGAAGAAGGAACGAAGGAGAAGTGGGCAGGGAAGGAAAAGGACGAGGGGGACCAAAGAAATGAGAGGAGGAGAGTCGTCCTCCTCCCTCCTGGCTCTGTCTCCTCCTCTCGCTTTCAGACTCCTCTCGACTACTTTATTGGCCCCATGGCGGCACCGAGTGGAATCGCGCGGGTAAACTTAAGAGTAACAGTCACCTTCCCCCACCCGGTACTGCGGTAAGCGTTCGCCTCCCCTTGGCCGCGACCCAGAGTCCCTTCACTGACGTCGGGATTGCGTCGGAGACGATTCGAGATCTAATTCACCGAGCGTTTCTCTCCATACGAACTCATTAATCGATCGCCATCAATGCTAACACGGCTTGAGCGTAAATCACGTCAGATGTTCTCCACGCAGAATAAGATAATATTCTACGAAATCGCTCCATTTCTTTAATTCACCCTGGGGAAGAAGATGATCTGTGCGATGACGTATTTGCCCAGAGCTGGTCTGGTGTGATTGTTTCATAAGCTATTAGTCTACTGCTCCTCCTACATGGTCGTCTTCGTAAACATAAAACGAGGGGGGTCGGGGGGCTGCGGATACAGCAGCATACGGCGATGGGAAAGACGGTTCCGAGCAAGTTGGCTGCAGCCACACAAAATATCTGGCGCATGACGGCGACACTACCCTCGCGCGCCGGCCGTCGTACGAGCCTATCCTTTTTGCAATAATTTTTCTCGCCGTGGGTTTTTCGTCGGCCGCCGGACTGGGTCAAGCCGACGGCAGGGGGATAGTTGACGATGGGTGCCCGCCGTTCGCGGGAGTATCAATGGAATCTCGGTTCTCCGTCTTGTCCGGCGCCCTCTCGTCGGATCGACCAAATCAGTCGGCAACAAGCGCGACCCCGAACTGCGCTGTTCAGCTTGGTCTTGTCGCTCTGGTGAAAGTAATTTATTACGACCGATGAGAGAGAGAGAGAGAGAGAGAGGCAGACAGACAGATGGGAGATTGTACAGTGGAGAACCTTGCATCTTATTAGGGATCGTCATCTTCATCCAGAGAGACGGACAGACAGACATGCAGACAGACAGATGGGCAGGCACACGGGATGGCCAGTCCTCCGGCCAATGCGCGCTGAAGGAAGTATAGATCAAGCTCGCTAGCATGAATCATCTGAGAAAAGAGATTCCCGGAAGCATGAGATGAAAAGCTGAACTGCCAATAATAGGGCCGTGGTTAGCAAGAGCGGCGCCCACACGGCGTCCACACTGCATTATCAACCGTCCCTCCCCATCCGCAGGCACACGTTGCAGTCGAGCGTAAAGCCTCCCTGCCCCGGGGACCCCCCGGCAGACGGGCCATTGTTGCACCTGCAGCTAGAAGATCCTCAACCAATGCTTGGTTAAGTGTCGCATCATTCTTTGGTCAGGATGGGCCGGACGTGAGAGCCCCCCCTCCCCCCACTGCTGGCGGAATCTGAAGCTCCGTCATCTTCCACCGCACTCACTCTCCTCCCTCGCACCAGGCGCGCTTTCGCTAGCGCGTGGCAGCGGCAATCTCTTCATTGCTGGCGGCAACCTCCCCTTCTGTCGCCGTTGGATCCCTTCATTGGCCCCTCATCTTTCCCCAACCACAGCCGCACGTTGCCCCCTCTACTTCAACGGAAAGATCTGCCCGCACCTTCTACCCTGCGCGTGAAGGATCGAGCCCGTGATCATGAGCTCTCTCTCTCTTTCTCTCCCTCCATCCCCTCTTCGACGTCGGCGTTGACTGTAGTCATTCAGATATTAGGACCAGAAGGAGTTCTCTGACAACCGACGCGGGATCCACGAGCTCTTCCCTCCACAGAGAGGGAAGAGGATATCGACAGCTATTTTTCAAATGGGAATCTATATTTTTTTCAACACTAATCTTAATGCGTCGCAACTTCAGAAAAAAGCGTAATAAACAGGATACTACAGGGTGGACGAACAAAACGGCAAATACGCCGTGGGCAATGGGTTGACCAAAGAACTATTTAAGTGTGGGCCAGTGACATGTGCCTGACAAATATACGTCAGCCAACGAGTGCGCTGAGCCCAATAATTGCCGGTGCCGGATGGGGATTAAACCTCCGCCTTTCATCCCTTCCCTTCCCGCTGACTGTCCTCCGACCCTCGGATTACTGCTGCAGGACGAAGAACAGAGGGTGAAACGAGGATCCCAGAGAGGCGCAGTAAAATCCCTCACATCTTCGTGAAGCACGAATATCCAACGCTTGGTCTCACCGGGATCACATTCAATGAGTGGATCACTCCCAGCGCACGTCGCAGTCCTCCAGCACGGCTGCAGATTCAGTGGCCTCGTCCTCACTGGCGGATCGGCACCGGAGCGACGGTCTTGTGGCCCGAGAGCTGCGCGGGGACCATCTCTCTGGTCCCATCGTTGAAAAATGAAGCTCCATGGGAAGGATACAAGGGAAGGGGTCCTTGTCTCAGCTTTATCCCAAAGGAAGCTGTTATCCATGGAAGTTAATTCGGCGGTGCAACTCGGAGTTGTGGCGGAAATGGGAAGCTATGGGAGCCTCAAATCCTCCGTGTACGGGATAACGACGACGGCGACGGATGATCTAGCCTGTGGTTGTCTCATTCATGCAGGGTAGGCGGCCGGCTGTCCCCCGGGGGACCAGGCCCCGGCAGCCATGGTTGCCCGCCACGCGACGGCGGTCTGAACCGTGTGCTGGCCGCCGAGGAGGGCAGCTGACCACCGAAACACGGAGTTCGTCCGTCCGCCGCGGTCTCGGTCTCTGATTATTGTAATATTATTCAGTACGACCAAAACACAGCAAATCGCCGGCCGTATTTCAAATGGGTCTTAGCGACGCATAAATTGAATGAGGGTTCTCTTTATCCCGTTTTATATATTTCGGGGAGAGTTTTATAGCTGCGTCAGACACGCTCCATTGAAAGTAAGTACGACCGAAGATAGCGTCGGCTTCCCATTGAAGGTCTGCGGAAGCTCGGCTTTTGGGTTGCCCCATGAGGCGGGCGCTGTCGTTTCGCTCCTATCCAGCTTTAGGCGGGTCTGTCTTGTCCAAATTGGCAGACCGCCGGAGAGGACGATAGAACCCACAAGCGGGCATCTCGTTCTCTCTCTACAGCTACCTCGACGCTGTCGTCTTCCTTCCTCTGTGGTGATGCAACTGTACGAAGAACTCGGTATGCGCCGACGGGGAAAAATAGACGTCCCTTGCATGTCTACTTGAACGACTGGGCTGTTCTTCACATGGCGCCTTCACTCTTCTTGGACTCTGAAGCTGTTGCAGAGCTCTACCATGGTGCCGTACGCCCTGTTGGACGAGGGTGGAGAGAAATATTGGGGGGAGGGGGGGTGGCGTTGGTGTGCTCTGTACCTTTTACGGAGGATCAGAGGACTGTTTAAGGAAAGGATTTTCAATTTAATTAAACAACTTTTCAGCGTGTCGGCCGTAGCTTGCACCACATGGCATCTTGTCCAATTGACACGACTTCCTCGAGGTAATCACTGCCTCGGACGGGCGTCGACAGTAACCGACAACATGACCCGAATGCGGGCCAGGATTGACTTACAACCAACACAATATTTAATCCAGGGATATAACATTTTGCCCAGCAATTTAACGCATTTGTCGAAATTTTTCGGCCCCCCAAAAAATTGTCATGTAATATCTTAGTATTTGACTTAGTAAAGTATAAATAGTATATTATTTTATAGGAAAAATAAATTATCGAAGTGCAAACGGACGAGAAACAAAAAAGTTATTGTAGCTTGACCAACTTGGACGAGAAACAAAAAAGTTAATATGCTTAAAATTTTTTGTTGATATAAGGCCAAAATTGATGGATAGTAATTTGACATTGCTACATTACTCGTAGAGAATGTAACTAATCAGTTCAAAAGTTGAAATAATATGAATATGATTCCTTATGGCAACGTCATTGAAAAATAATTCGATTGATTTATACATATAACAAAGGTTATTATTTTAATTGCGTGTGATCAATTTTGCTTAAATAGACACACTTTTACTGTTTCCTAAAGGTGCCTGCCGTCGAATGTACGAAATATAAGGTATTTTACTAAATATATGTATTTATGGCAGTATTAATAAGATTGACAAAAAATTTCTCACCATATCATCTTTGTCAAATTCATTTAATATCAGGGACTGTTGAACGGATAACACGTCAATTTATTTGGGCTGCAATTATCATAAATTGGTAGGAGGGAAGGGGCATTAACTAGGGTTCTTCCATTCAGATTTGTGGTCGAGTACGTTCCCTACACCAGCTGGTAATACGACGCCACGAAAGGAACCTATTTTTATTTCCGGTGGGATCCGCGTCTTACTGCCCTCGACGGCGTCAATTTCCTGGCGCTGATCACCATAATGATCTACATATGCGTTGTCGGGTTCCCCTTGATGAGAGAGAGAGAGAGAGAGAGAGAGGAGTTTTTCTCTTAACTGTAGTTGTGGTGTCGACAGTGTCGAGGTGGGATCGTCTTCTCCATAGAAGGAGGATAAACTGAAGACGCCTCCAGTTTCGGGATTCCGCGGACCCGAGGTGGCTACATTGAACGTCAACGGGCACTTGCTTTCGTCGCATTAAAACCCAAATTTTGGGGAAGTTTCCCAGAAAGTCATGCTTCGAAGGGTATTGAAAATCAGACAAGTGGCGGCGAGGGCAACGAGTTCTCATGCACGCTGCTCGCTTTTGGTCTCTGCAGCCAGATAAACCTGGAGAATACGTTACCCAGGGAGAGATCCGACGGGATATGGACATCATCCACATCTCTTCAGAAACTTTCACACACATCCATGACTCTTCTTCCTCGGTTTATTGCCACGTTCTTCAGTCTCGATGATATCAGTCACTCTCTCTCTCCCTCTTTCCCCGACCATCTCTCCCTCTCCCGCTAGATTATCGTACTGTCGCAGTCTCCCTAGGGCCTTCACGGTGCTCCAAAAAATCGCGCAGGCGTTGCAGCAGTCCTAGCAGGCTTTCTTGGCGTGCGGAAACTGCCCATTTATCGCCATAGGACACCTGTCAGCCGCGGGGGGTGGGGGTGGGGGGATTTTGGTGTGACGCCTCTCTCACGGAGGAACAAATTTCTGGGCCCTGACCGCCCGTGACAGATAGTTTAAGGCTGGGACGGGCTATCCTGAAGACTATCTGGACGCAAGCGGCTTAGTTTATATGCCCGCAGCTCTCATTGTTCTATCGCTTCGAGGAAGACGGCGAGTCGGTTTAACCCCCCGACGTGACCAAGCCATGTTGCGGCGCTTATTAAGTTAAAACAATCTATGTACGTGTACGACCCTATGTCCATGACTGTCACGCCACTATTATACTCTGCCGAGTAGGAGATCAGGCATGGACTCGAGCTTCATATGGTCTGGGCTCGGCCTTTTCTTGGGCCGGACCTATCCACGTTGCTAATGATACTAAAGGGTGTAGAATCCAAATGCAATTAATTCTTTATGAAGTATGCTCATTTGTTTTCTTAAATCATGCGACCATAGACTCTCCTTTAACATGCAATCTAGAGCCATATCTATCGCGTAGAGATTGCAAGCATAGTAAGTACAGACTAGAGCTGCCATCGTTTATGATACTATCTGAGTTCACATTAGTAAGTCATTCAAGTTAAAATGAACAAGCTTTGAATATAGTGTACTTTTCATTATCATTACACATTTAGTGTAAGTAATGTAAGATCACTCCCAATAGAGTATACTCATAATTTTTGAGCATGGTAATTTTTTATGGACTTGGTTGTTATAAATCAAAAGAGACTACCAAGTTATATAACAAGTAAAAATTATGTTGCTATACAAAACACAACCAATTCATTATAAGAGCATTCACCTCATGTTTGTACCCAAATTTAACGTTTTATTATAATAAATACAAAATTATTCTTGATAGACATTCCGAGAATGAAGAATTTGATGAATCTCGTAGCTTGTGAACCCTGATATGGATCTGCTATTATGTTAAAAAAAAAAAAATCAAATTCAGCGTTTACAGCTGCACATCCAATGAATCATATATGAGACGTACGGATCAGTTAAAATATGCGTGCTTTAACTAATTCAAGATCGCACCTTGTGTAACAAATAAGAACCAAATTGTCTGAGCATAGTGTGTGTGGCTGGAGTAAGCACTTGATTCAAAGCCTTCCGCCCTCAATTGGTGAACTCAACCTGTTCTTACCTGACGTCGATTGCAATAGGTGTTACACGTTCCCCTCCCCACCAGCATAGAGGACGCTTCCACATGCCTATGTCTTTTATAATGGCCTCCGCTCTCTCTGATATCCAAAGTGTTGCCTATCCGACTCATTCTCAGGCGGTTTCGTTTTGCGAACCATAGCTTGCCCTGCTATGGAGAGCGAGGATGGAGAAGTCCCTCGTTCCAATCTCTGCTATTCCGCATTGTTTTAAATATCCATAGGTGAGATCTTCAGACATATGCTACATAATTTTTATTGGGCCTCGCCGTGAACACGATATACTTTTTAAGCTTTTTTGTCGATAATTTATCTCAAACTGGCGTAAAAAGAAATACACGTTCATTTTGCACGACAACATTATATTGATAGTAGGAGCATCATATCTCTTGATTTACTACAGGTAAAACCATCCCAATGACAACATCACGTACTTTAGCTCTGTAAAGAAATTAAGCAGGCTGTTATTTTTTCGTCAAGTCTCAGGCCATTTTTAAGGGATGAAACATCGACAGACTGTCAGATGCCCGGTCTGTCTTTTGAGTTTGTCCAGTTGGTTGAACTCGTGTATTTTGATTATTGTTGGAACGTCTTACGGCCCATTTTCATTGTACATTCCAGCACCATATAATGTACCGTTTCATTTAGTACATTCGAACCGTTTCAGGACATTTAATTTTTTCCTGCTCACTGTATCGAGTAGACACTCCAAAAATGGCAAGAATTAAGGCTGAATCGGCAAGGATCAGATCGTGAGTATCCTCATTAAATAAGCAACGAATACCAATCGTAATATTGCAGCTATTTAGTTGATAAATAGAGGTTTAAAGCTGCAGGACTCATTATATAGTTAGGTTCATGATCCCTGTATCATCCATATTAATGAACTAGCCTCTGTGAAAATTGAAAGGCGATGTGGAACTGTTCACGAATGAGGGCCTAACTTTAATGCAACATCACTCATAAGTCCCTTGACAGGGTACTCTTTATAGGTGATCAAGACTAAGCACTTCGCAAAGGACGAATGATTCACCGCCAAGTTGTGCATCCCAAAGGACACCGTACATACGTGACCAAGGAAAAACATGATAACCATTCGTCGTACCAAGAGGAATAGCCTTTCTTCCACGTGGAAGACTCCGAATCTAGAGACTCAGAGATAATTTACCTGATCAAGCAAGAACATTATGACCATTCGTCCTACGAAGAGTAATAGCCTTTCTTCCACGTCGAACAGTTCGAACCCAGTAATAGGCTTCATTGGTCGGTTCCTTCTCACCTCCATTAACGCCTCTTAATTTCAATCTCCATGCTCCAACTGATGTGGATACTTTTTATCCAAGGTTCGTTAATTGAGAACCAGAAAGGCATGCCAGCAGAATAGATTGGAGTAATCAATCGCCACAAAAATCATTCAATTAGGTCACTACGGCCATTTCGAACCCATCATGACCCAGTTGAATGCATAGAAAGACGGGATAATCTGGGATCCGAATCAGATCCCATGACGCTGAATGGGGTTGTTGCCAGGAAAGATACATGATTTGGAGCCAAAGCATGTTAAAGCTTGCATTGTCTCCTGTTGAGTTTTTGCCTGAATTTTACAAGCCTTATTTTAAATCCCAAGTCCGGAAGAAGATAACCGAGTGCAATAAATATTGATGCTCACAGTAGGTTCGGAACACTTCGCCAACGCTGAAAAAGAAGGATGCTCGTTGTAGCAAAATATGTCGGTTTTGAACATTTCACGCAAGAATTCGAACAACTGCGAAATTTCTTATTTATGTACATATAACTGACCGCAAGGTAAACTCCTTTCATTAACTAACTAATTGTAGATGTAGCAGTATCGGTAAAATCACACAAATCGAGCCATTCGACGTCCTTGGTAATGAGCCGATGTATAACCTCTTGACGTCATCATTCAATGAAAAATAATACCTACGATCAAATCTATACCATTTAAATCTATACATTCACATGTTAAGATACGTCATTTTAATACCGACAACATATCCACAATTCATATCTAGACCATTTAAGATACGTCATTGCCTAATTGTAGAACCGCACAGAAATCCATCTTACAACCTGACGCCGGTAGTAAAATCACAACCCGTGTGGAGCCAACTGGGCCGTGGATGCTCCGCAGATTACGGCCTGATCTCTAGATCGGAATTCTTGGGAGAAATCAGCGGGCATCTCGATTAAGGGGAAGTGGAAGTCTGTGTTAGACCGTGTCTTGAAGGCTAGCTTCTTTGGAAAATGTCCACTTTCTCGAATTAGTGCCTTCGCTAAGGATTTCTTCTGATTCAGGTCAGCAGACGTGGATTGACTCAATCAGTCTGGAATTTTGCCTCCAATTCTGAGAGGTTCTTATTACGATGTAGCCAGACATCATAGGAAATATCATATAGGGTTCTCTCCCTATATAATGGGAAATACACGTTAATGAAAAATGAGGTAGCTTCATCTGCTTCTCCTCCCCGCTGTCGACTGAGACACAGGAAAGTCTATCTCTCTGTCTCCTTCCTCTTTCAAACGTCAGTTCTCGAGTCAAACGGTGAAGAAAGTCAAATTTTAGTTTCTGCTTCTAACATTGTGGGGGTCTAAGGAGTCTCCAACAGCCGTTATGGATGTAACGAGCTCCGAGCTAGACACCTTCGAAATTGACTATTGAGGATTATCCCAACAAGTCCCGTCGATCCTACTCTTAGGTGATGTGGGATCGGAGGTTTGTTGGCAGCGGCATCGAGGATGGAGTTTTAGGAAGAAGGGGTGGAAGAGAGAGGAGGAAGAGGAGAGGGGGAGAAAGGGAGAGGGAGGGAGGGAGGGAGGGAGGGAGGGAAGGAGAGGAAGAGACGGAGAGAGGAGAGATAGAGAGAGAGAGAGAGAGAGACACACACACACACACACACACACACACACACACACACACACACACACACACACACACACACACACACACACACACACACACACACACACACACACACACACCCTATCCGTCAGGATCGTTTCTCCGATGTGGGTGAGAGGATCCCATGAGTATGTCATCCAATACCAGTCAGGGGTCTAACAGATAATCGGAGGAAGATCAACTCAACCACTGAGCTAGAAATAGGAAATTTAAGGACGGAAATCTCTTCGATTTTTGCCGAAAAAGAGGAGTTTTGACGATGAGAAAGTCAACTAATCTTTGTGGAAAAACAAGTGATTCGACGATGGAAAATCACCTGAGTCTTCAGCAGCAAAATGAGAGATTTGACGATGAGAAAGATTTCTGTTCTTCACCAGAAAAGTGAGGATTTTGACGGCGAGAAAGCTTGCATATCTTGAACAGAAAAATGAGGGGTTCGACAACAAAAAATCATGATGATATTCACTGGAAAATGGAAGAAAGAAGATATGATTTCACAGGAAGAGAAAGCTCGAAGAGAAGATAATAAGGAGAAAGAAGATATCATCAACGCCGCTCAACTTTGTTCTCAAGATAAGAAGAAAACGAGAAAATGAAAATGATAGGGGAAGGAGAACGATAAAGAGAAGAAGAAAGGGAGAGAAGAGAAGATGAGGAAGAAAGAAGAGAAAAAACTAGCCTCTCTATAAAAGATACTCCAACGACAAAAACATAGCATTGAAGCTTGGCGCTGGATAAGTGAAAATAAGATAAATCATAACTTTTGAAGACCAAGTCCTTGGTCTTTGAGATGGAGCCCACCAAACTTTCCAGGGTGTTAGATGGAGGAAACATCAGGGACCATGCATCCGAAATTTTATTCTCTATTTAGATTCAAAGGCCCAAGCCCAAGCTAAGAAAAATCTTCAGAGAGACAATTCCAAGCGTACTCAACTCATTGACATTCTTAGTGAGGGCCTTCATCATTTAATAATGTCACCTGACATATAAAACACTCTAACTAGAAGGTTGTCACACTCAAAATCCCCATAGATTGTTTCAGACAGGGTGACAATTATGAACAGGATACAAAACTTACGGTTTTACAATTTCCGGAAGTAGTGTTTCCTACTGACTTGAGATGGGAGATCTAGAAAAAGATGTAACATAACACCATGACCGAAATTGACAAAAAAAATTCGTGCAAAAGCTTCTGCATGAATAAGTTTGAATCATGCCAATTCTGGTCCATACGCCTCATATGATTTAGTCCTTTCCCCTCTCAGTCGATGTTAGCTTATCTGTAAACTAACACAGCTATATACTTGGATTTATGTACTATCATGTATACTAGTTGTTTCTTTAACATATTGTTGCATAAAAATACAGTAGTGATGTTTAGTGCCTCCATTAATCTTGATATAATTCAGATATAGTTCCTTGGGTTCATTGGAGAGGCCATCAAAATGTTATGTTTTTTTAATAATTATTCTTCACATCTAACTTCACGCATTCAATTGTACAGTGAGATATTATTCTCTTCAAACAGTCTGCTTCAAGCATTGAAGCTGCTCCCGTCATAAGTTGAACGAAGAGATCTACGAATAAAAATCCTTTAAAGTTTGCATTTTCTCCAGATCTACTGATTTTGTTTATTTTATTGGATTCAAGACTGTCACCATCTCCGTATTTAAAACCAAAAAGATAGTAGCGAGTAAAAGACACTTTTTAACAGGCAATGTTAAATCCTGAGCATGTTATGAGATACACAACAGATTATATATTATAGAGTATTTAATATGCCGCACATGGATTGCCGGCATCGTCGCTCCCTCGGTATTCAGCCGATTCCTCATGACTGCGGACGGAAGGTACAAATGAGTTTGGGCTTTTCACAGGCTCTTTCAGTCGTTTGGCTGCCATTAAATCCCCTCCCGCAGACAGCTGGGAGGTGTAGACTGGGGGGAGGTCATTAATGAGGCTGACCGTCCTGCATCGTCTATCCGTCTCAATTTAATTCTCGTTACGACGCTGCTACTGTCGGGATGCTCTGTTTCTGTTTGTTGGAATCATTCACAGAAGTCTGAGACGCTTTCATGTAGGAGACGAATCGCCGACTGGTGATAGACGACAAATGAAGAGCAGGCGCTCCTCCGGTCAAGGACGAGGAGGCTAATACGCAGCCGGTTGGGGCGCGGACACTCCATAGACGACGGGGAAGAGTTACAGGGTGCCGTGGAAGGAAGGCTACCCGTTTCTTTCTTCTTATTCCCGACTCGCGTTCTTGCGAGAGAGCCCAGCTCAGAGGAATACGGCGACGATGGCGAGGGAGGTGCCCACGAGAAAAGCCCGGGCGGAGGGTGTGAAACTCGGGTTGGCATCGTCGGTCGGCGGGGAGGAGGGACTCCGGGCGGCAGAACCGTTACCTGGAAACGGAAACAATACGGCGATAGAGATTCGTAGAAACGTTTTGACGGACGCGTAAGGTGCTGCACGATCAACGAAGAGCATAGGGACGGAGATTAGAAGGAAAAAAGGGGACTCACGGAAGCACTGGTCGACCGGAGGGATCCTTGCATCGCACGTACCAGCGAGCTTGACGGCCTTCCCCCGGTCCAAAAGGTTGGCGATGTTATCCGGGGGTCTAAGGATAAAGCAGATGCATTCGGGATCGTCTTTCAAGAATTGCCTTACACCATTGCAGCACTTCTCCGGGGGAGGCACCGTCAGGTTTTTCTGGGGATCCACGTAGTCCAGGCAGTCTTCAAGGTTATCGAAGATAGCATAAAAGCAGCGGTTGTCTTGCGGACCGGGAGGCTCCGCTGGGGACGGGGAGTTGGGGGATGACTTCCTCGAGGACGGGGGAGCCACTGGCGCCTTCTTTGGGGGTGAAGAAGCGAGGGGGGGGGGGGCTCTGAGCCCAGGCGCCGCCGCTGAAAGCCGCCATCAGAACGAGGAACGCCACAAACAATAACATCCGGTTCATCTCTACAGCTGCTCCAGGCATCCCCTCCTCTGTTATCCCGGTCGGGGTAGGGAGTCCTGATGAGAGAGAACAGGAAGATCAGCCTCCGGTGGGGACTTTTATAGCGTGACGGGGACAACCCAAGAGGCAGGGAACTCGGCTTGGGCACTGGACAGGGGCAGGTTGGCGGGGGAGGCAGCGTTAGAAGACCGAAGGCCGCCGTTGGGATAAATATGAGCATAATGATGTAAAGATATCGTCATGACTGATAAGTAAAAGAAGTTGTATACACAACTTATGCGATGCTTTACAAATATCTTATAAATAAAAACATGATGCAAATGGTCTTCTAGTGGTTGATACATCAATTTAATTAATTAAATATATCAAATATCGAAGGTTAACTGTTATGTAAATTTAACAACTCATAGTATGAATTCCTAGTGTGATCAATAATATATTAGTGTATTAAGAGTTAAAATACAGGAAAAACCAGAATGTCAAACATAATAATTTCATTTATTAGAAATTCATAAGTCAAATATATAAACAATATGACAATAGTTTGATATCTCCTGGAGAATAATTTAGTATATGTTTATATAAGCATATGTACAGAGATGAATTCTAGAATACACAATAAATCAAGATTATAGTATCTACATACAAAAAATTATGTTACAAAATAATGAAGTATATGAAGCTCCATGTCAACACGTGATGAGCTACATCGCAAAGTAATAAATACAGTGAAACCTAAAGATCTAAATGTATATAATAAGGTAGATCATGGAATCTCCAGAACTAGGGATGCTATTGTACCCGATCAATTCCCTGTAACGTGCAGTGAAAAGTCGTGGTGTGCGCTGAACAGCCAGAGCTTAGATTTTCCATCTCTGGAGGGCCTGTAGTTTTGGAACTATTTAGTGTGAAAATCACATTAATAAATAAAATTATTCAGTTAAAATTAATGCATAAATAATTCACTAAATTGTATTTAAGAAATGAATACCAATGGTAATTTGGCATCATTTTGGATGATAAATAACTGTTGAAAGTTGTGGCACTCATTACCAATGTTATCATCGTTTTAACGAAATAACCTCCATGGAAATTCAAAGGCGTTGTGGAACTAATCCTATAATTAGGGCTTAACTTTAAAGCAACACACCAAGTCCCTTGCTAGAATATTATTTGGGAGCGACTGTTTAAAGTGGACTCCGCACTTTACGATGGTGAGATTGAACACCAAATTGTGCATCCCATGGATTATGGTATGTATGTGACCAAGCAAGAACACATTGTTAAATATGGTCTTTCTATGTTCTAGTCTTGCTGGGTTTTTGGTCCATGTTATTTTCTAGTCTTGCTGGGTCTTGCCATGCTTTGGTCCTTGTTATTTCTAGTCTTTGGTTGTGTGTGGCCTCTCCCTCTCTTCTCGCTGTCTTCCCCTTTCTCTCTCTTGTAAACATGGTTTAAGAGCCACCATTCTTGTCATCCCCTTTCTTGTTAACACACATGATCATTCGTCATACCAAGAGGAACAATCTTTCTTCCACGCCGAACGCTCCGAATCCAAGGTTGGTTGCTTAGCACCATCAATGCCTCGCAATTCCAATGTCCATGCTCCAATTAATGTGTATACATTTTTCTATATGATGCTTTAATTGTCAACAGACTGGTGGCTCTAATGGGAGACCAGTCTGTATGTGTCATGCCAACAAAACAGATCGAACTGGTAAATCGCCACCAAAATAATCTAACCAATTTGGTAACTACGGCCATTTTGTTCCGAACATGACCGTAATTGAACATTTTAAGACAGATCCGGTGTGACTACGCAAAGAAAAATCATAATAAGAGATCCGGGACAGAGCCCATGATGCGAAATCCACCTTATGACGGTATCCAAGGAACAACCTCGGGAATGGGGGTGTCAGCTGGAAGGATACGTGATTTGGGCCCAAACCATGCTCAAGCCTAGATTAGCGCGTGTTGAGTTTTGGCCTGAATTTTGCCAGTCTTTTTTTAACTACCTAGTTCGAAGATGATGATTGAGTACATTAAATATTCATTCTCACAGTAAATTCAGGGAAAATTTGACCAACAGTGAAAAAGAAGGATGGTGTTGAAGCAAAATCTGACCGTTTTGAACATTTCACGCTAGGATCCGAACGTCTAAGAAAACTTTTTATTTAGGTACAAATATTTGACCTCAATGTAAGGTCCTTACATTAATTAGCTCATTCTAGAGTGTGTAAGTGCAGATAAAGTCACACAACCGAACTGAACGGTTTGACGTCCTCAGAGAAGTGCAAATGTATCTCGTAGTCATCTATTCCCAGTATTCAAGAGACGTCATTTGCATAATCGGCGGCGACCGACTTCTTTACCTCTACACCCCCCCCCCCCCCTCCGGAGTCGCGACGGGGACTTCGAATTCAGGAAGAGATGGAGACGGAGGGATAAAAATCTACAGTGGGGGACAAGCGAATCTTTCTTTAATCCACGGGGACGAGGGTGTTGTTGTGAGAGGAGAGGAGAGTGGGCGTGCGTAGGTGATTGGTTTCGATGATCCAAGCGAGACTCTCACAGCACCTGCCGGACGGCCTCCTCAACTGGCTTACCGGTGCCCTCAAAATCCCAGTGCAGTCGTCGGGTCGGAAGATCGTAGTGGAGGCGGGGACTTGGGCTGTGCCCAAGCGACCACTAGAGACGCCGCATCATTATAAGCAACATAGTTGTGACCGTCTTGGTCGCTTCGTTCTTCGGTAGTTCGCTCTCCTTCCCGTTAATGCTACAGTGGGCGTCCTGATGGCGGCGCCGGGAGGGGGGAGAGACACCGGCAAGGACCGGCGTGGTTAAGGGGCATCCGCAGGTGGAATCTTGGGGAACACTGGGGGAAAGAGAAAAGGCCACTTTGGCCGTGTGTCATTGTAACATCACGAGACCCTGGGGCTTTGAGCGCTACCATAGTCGGGCCAAGAGTCATCGCCACTGATGGCAGATTGAGCTTACCGTATTCATCTCTGCAGTCAAATCTAGCACGCCTTTGCCCGATGGCGATGCTACTTACAGTCCCCTTGATTAATCCATAGCCATCACTAGAATCATACAACTTATTAGCCGTAGTCATTTATTGAATAATCTGACTAAATGATTTATTCTGACTAAATGACGTCTGTAGTAAAGTGGTAACCAACGTGAAGATAATTGTGGAGTGGATATTTGGCAGTTGGCGGCCTGCTCTCTGGATGGGAAGTCTTGTGAGAAATTAGGGGGCATCTCAATCAAGGGGCAGTTAGTGTTTGACCGAGTCTTCAATGTTAACTTTGGAAAATGTCCGCCTTCTTGATTTAATGCTGAACCCTCAATTTCTTCGTGAGGAATTGTTCTGATAGAGATCAGCAGACATGTGGATGACGGTCAATTAGTATGGAATTCTGTTATGAATACTTAGAGGTTCTAGAGTCAAAAGTTAAATAGGGAGTCTCCGTCAGCCCTTCTATGAAACTGAGCATAGGCGATTCTCCTGACCAGGCCTCTCGACCAGTACTCTGAGCGGGTGTGGAATCGAGGGCTTGGTTGCGGCGGCGTCATGGAGATGGATTAGTAACTAGAGATGAGGGAGAGAGAGAGAGAGAGAGAGAGAGAGAGAGAGAGAGAGAGAGAGAGAGAGAGAGAGAGAGAGAGAGAGAGAGGGAGAGAGAGATGAAACGATATTATCGGGTTTGAAGATCTGGTCACTTTAAGAAGCAGACTGGACACTGTCATTAGAATTTTTATTGAGGACTTATTTTTGAAGCGCCAAGCCTGAAACATCCTGATTTTCATTCGTTTTGATTGTCTCCACAAAGGCTATACGTGATGATCGGAATATCTCAGCGGGAAGGGCTCTTTGCTGTACGTCGACGAGGGCGTCGGGGCTGGGAAAAGAAATAGATAACATTATAAGGATCGATGACAATATTTTGCATATGATACTTCTCGTAGAATGATGTAAAAGTTGCACACAGGAACAGAGGAAAGCCAAACAGAGGAGAGGGAAAAAAGGAACTCACTGAAACACCGGGCGACCGAAGGGATCCTTGCCTTGCAGACACGGAAGAGCTTGAAGAGCTTCCCCCGATCGACAAGGCCGGCGAAGTCTTTTGGCGCTTTGGTGAGATAGCAGACGCATTTGGGTTGGTCCTTCAAGTACGTCTTCGCTCCTCTGCATCACATCTTGGAGGGCTTCGTCTGGTTGCTCTCGGGATCCAGGTAGGCCAGGCAGTCCACGAGGTTATCAATGAAAGCCACGACGCAGAGGTCATCGTCCGGATTCGGAGGCTCACCGGGGTTGGAGGGAACTGGGGGTTGTTCCACTGGTGGCCAGGTGAGGCCGTTGGAAGCCGCCACGAGAAACACGAGAACCACGGACAGGGACAGCTCCACCCGGGCCATCTTGAGGGCTGCCCCGGCGACGCTCTCCTCTCTTTTGTCAAGCCGGTTGGGTTCGGACGTTCCAATCTTTGAGGACGGCGAAGACAGCCGATGGGCAGGGCTTTTAATAGCTTCGCCGGACTATCCCGGGAAGCAGGAGTCCCCTGCCCGGCCGGGCTTCTGACTGCGGCACCGATTTTGGGAGCGAGGTCCACACTCGCGGTAGGATGGTGACGCCGCAAGATCGGAAGTCGTGCGCCACTTGAGATGGTAGTAACGAGCCGGCGCCGCCCGAATTAACATCGTAGTTATCCGTAAGAAGTCATTCGCCTCTTCTACGCTTATCACGTCTAAGTCAAGAGCGGCTGCTACGTCGTTGTTCTTTGCGCAATCTTGCCGCAGGAAGGCCTAGGCGCCAATGCATCACATCAATGAACGAAAATAACGGAGTTAATTCAACGTGTGCATGCCATGGGTTTTTATACGCGCGATGTTGTGGCATTCCATCTCCTAGGGAAAACCTAAAACGGGCATAATTCACTCTTTTTCAAATACTATATATAGACAAAATGATGCAAATGATGTCTTCTAGTCTTTGATGCATCAATTTGTTTCATTAAATATATCAACTATTTAAGATTCTCTATTATGTAAACTTTTTAACTCATATAAATTTGTAATGTAAGAAATAATATATTAGTTCAGGAAGATTTACAATCGATAGTAAGCAAGTATAACAAACGTAATATTTTCATTTCTTAACAATTTAGACATTAGACTTAAAAATAGTATGTAAATAGCTTGATATATCATGGGTAGTATATTTTATGAACTTAAGGTTTTAACGCCACAAGATTACCTAGTTTATATCGATATTAATCATGAGTTGTATTTCTCTATGTATGAAGATAGAATAGGAAAGTTGCAGCAAATTATTAGTGTTTTATTGCTTAGAGTCACAAATCTAGAAAGCGAGTATGAACAACATTTGAGTCATTAGAATCCTTAATCTAGTAGAGGAAAGCTAACAACTACTAATCACCAATTGTAACATATGTAGATAGTGGAACTAAGAAAACGTAGTAATTATAAATTGGAAAACATAGTGGAACTGAGATACAATTGGAAAACATAGTAAGGCAAGAAGCTAAATAATTATAAATTATTTATACCTCATGTTAGTAATTCAAATCATCCATACTACGTTGCCTTTCTCATCTTCTAGCATTATTTATTAGATGCCCTGAAACTATTATTATCACATTGGTAAACAATAATTTATTCACGCAGCCTCTTAGTTGCTTCATGTCCTTACCTAAGATAGTGAAATATTTTATTTTTTTATATTTCATTTTTATGATTATAATGAGATACTAGCTGAGAGAGAATGATGATTGATTTAAAATTTATAATAAAATTGAGCAATTATCTAAACCATTAAATAAAAAAGTAAGTAATTAAAATTACTTAGGTAATGACAGAAGCACTAGTTTTATCATATAGTAATAGATATCGATGCTTACAAAAGCCAACTAAATGGCTTTAGAAATTGTTACTTTCATGAATAATGCTGGATCTTAATAGTAGACTACCCCCAACCCTTCAACAAAGCTTCATCCTTAGAACGTAGTGGACATTTTAGTAAGCTCACATTTTCTTAAATGTTGGAAGGATAGACAGCTTGACAAGGATTTTCTATTGTCAAATAAAGGCAGTCAGCAGTATTTAATGGTGAACAATAAGCCAGCTTTAATAGAAAGATGAACTTTGAAACTTGGCGCTAGATAGATGACAATAAAGTCAGTCATACATTTTGAAGACCAGGTCCTTGGTGTTTAGGGTGGAGCCCAGCAAACCTTCCAAGGTGCTAGACTGAGATAAGTTCAAGCACACTCAACTCGTTGACAACCTCAGTAAGGGACTTCCTTGCTCTATACTGTCAATTGATGCATACAAAACTTGAACTACAGGGTGGTCATAATCAAACTCCCCATAGGTTACCTCATTACAAGAGGCAGTTTTGAATAATATCTAAAGCACACGGTTCCACTATTTCTGATGTGGCGGTTGGCAGCTCCTATGGACATTGGACGGAATATCTGGAAAAAGACGAAACATACCACCATGATATAAATTGATATAAAACTGTCATGAACCACCTTCTGCATTAGGAAGTTCGGACCACGAAAAATGAAGTTTACGCTTCATGCCTTTGTCCTCGGCACTTTCAATCAATGTTTCTCACCTGCAAAACTAAAACGTCGCTAATTACTTAAAAAAGAAACGTTAGATTCTCCACATATTTATAACAAAGTTGGAATGTATACGGTTGCCGGCCCAAGTCTGCCTAATTTCATATCAAAGAGTCGAGTGACTCTGAAATTTCCAGCTGCAAAGATTGAAAAATTAAAATCTCATAGTATATTGAAAATACTTCAAAATTGTAGCGAATTTCTTGCTTTTGTGTTCAACTTTTAGTTCACCAATTACAAATAATAACATTGTATGTGTGAACATTTTTATGTAACATATTTCTATATAAAAATAGAGTGGTCATGTCTTATGAATCCATTAACCTTTACAGATATATTTCCCTGAGTTCATTGGAGAGAGCATCCAAAAGTGATATTTCTTAAAAAATAATTCTCCACGCATTATTTTTTTCCTGTGAACTAATTTCGCATATTCAATGGTAGAGAGATATTGTTCTCTTCGAGCAATCTGTTCAAGCATTGAAGCCTGCGTCCGTCAAAAGCTCAACGAAGAGATTTGCGAATAAAATCCATCAATGTATCACTTTATCTTGAGCTACCGATTTTGTTTATTATATTAGATTAAACACTGTCACCATCTCTGTATTTATAACAAAATAAATGGTAACGAAGTAAACGCCTTACAATCGTTTACCGCCAACACAAATTAGAATTTATTTTACAGGCAGTGTTAGGTCCTGAATATGTTGTAAAATATATAATGCATTATTTATTTATGGAGTATTTAACATGCCGCACATGGATTGCTGGCATCGTCGCTCCCCTCGGTATTCAGCCGCTTCCTCGTGACTCCATGCGCGACGAGTTAATGGCTTCGGATTTTTCAGACTTCAGCCGGTCGGCAGCCATTAAATCCCCTCCCGGAGACAGCTGGGAAGTAGAGACCGGAGGGGGTAATGAGGCATGCCGTCCTACATCGTTCATCCCTCTCAATTTAATTCTCGTTACGGCGCCGCTAAAATCGGAATCCTCGTTTTGTGTTTGATGCGATCATCCATAGAAGACTGGGACGTTTCATGTAGCAGCAGAGGAATCGCAAATTGGAGGTAGACGACGAATGATGAACAGGCGCTCCTCGGTCAAGGACGCGGAGGCTAATGCGCTCCCTAGACGACGGGGAAGAATTACAGGGTTCCGCGGTAGGAAGGGGGCCCGTTTGTTTCCTTTTCCTTGCTGGAGTTCTTGTGCGAGAGCCCAGCTCAGAGGAAGGCGGCGACGATGACGACGGAGATGCCCGCGAGAAAAGCCGTGGTGGAGGGTAAGAAGCTCGGGTTGGCATTGCTGCTCGGCAGAGGGGCGGAATTATTGGCCGGCGGGGAGGCGAAGGCATTGGACGGCGTGGTGGCCGGTGCGGGCCCTCGTGGACTCTGGGGGGAAGGACTGCTTGCTGGAAATGAAATAATACCGCGATACATCTTCTTAGGAACGTTTTGACGGATCCGTAAGGTGCTGCACTAAATAATGAAGGGCACAGTAAAAAGAAAGCAGGAAAAAAAGGGGCCTCACCGAAGCACTGCCTGATCGGAGGAATCTTCACTTTGCAGAGACTGGGAAGTTTCAGGGCCCTAGTTTGGTTGACAATATCGGCGAGATCTTTCGGCGCTTTGAGGAGAAAGCAGACGCATTGGGGTTTGTCATTCAGGTACTTCTTGACACCACTGCAGCACTCTGCGGTGGGCTTCGTCTCGTTGCTATCGGGACTCGCGTACTGCAGGCAATCTATAAGGTCGTCGTAGACAGCCGCCAAGCAGGGGTCTTCAGGCGGAGGTGCAGGTTCCGGGGAGGGCGGCTCGGTGGGGGCGTCTTCTTCCGAGGGCGGCGGAGCCGATGGAGACTTCTTTGAGGGAGAGGAAGCGGGGGAGGGGCTCTGAGCCCAGGAACCGCTGCTGAAAGCCGCCGTCAGAACCAGGACCGCCATAAACACCATCCGATCCATCTTCAGAACTGCTTCAGGCATCCGCCGCCACCGTTTGGAAAGTTCAGTTGAGAGAGAACAGGGCAAACAGCCTCCGGGCGGGGGCTCTTATAATTTCGCCAGGCCGACCCGGGAGGCAGGAGCAAGTTGGTGGGAGGAGGCGGCGCAGGAAGACCGGCAGGCCGTTGTTGGGCGGGACGGCAATAAAGAGCCTGGGCAGGCTGGCATGCTCTGGTCACGGACTCGGAACCCCCTTCCCGAAGGACACGGCACGGTCGCCATCCCCATCTCGCGTGGAAGGAGTGGCCTTTGTCAGCAGTCATTGCTCCAGCGTTCGTCTTCTCCCTCCTCCGCGAGGACGAAGAAGGGAAGAGAGTACCGACCGGAGTAGACTGACAGCTGCTATGTCTTCGTCAACCGCGGCCATTACTGGCCCGTATAGGCTGGATGCACGAGAAGGATGTGGCGGCGGGTTCTGACCCATGTCGTCGATAGCCAGACCCGTAAGTAAAAGTTCGGAAAGCAGATACTTTTTCAAGTTTTACGAATAGTTTTATCGAAATTGAAACTACATGGTTTGGAATTTTCAAGGCCGGTCCTTCTTCCTCGAGTGTGACGGCGTTATCACTCGAGGGGCAGACGGTGGAGTCCAAGCTAGAGAGCGGCAGCGATGGCGAAGGAGGTGGCCGCGAGGAGCGCCAGGGTGGAGGATCGTCTGGGGCTCGAGTATGCATCGCTCCCGGTCCGGGGGACGGCGGCGGCGGGGGGCTCGTCCGCCGGAGGGTCGGCGACGTCGGGCGTGGAGGCAGACCCTGCCGACGCAGCAGCGGCGGCGGGCGAGCCCACCGGACTTCGGTGATGGGCCCCAAGAACTGGAAAGAAAAATACTGGGCACCGTGGTTGAAATTAATAGCATTGCCTTGGCGTGGCAGAGCAACGCTACGAAAATCAAAGATCCGGGAAGGGGGAGGAACAGTGTAATCATCGGGAGGTCTTCCCCCGCTGCAGGAGAAGCTCTGAGTAGATGTTGGAGACGGTGAATAAAAACTCACACGGGCACAGGCTTGGCGGAGGCGCCATCGTGTTGCAGACGGTGGGCAGCAACAGGGCCTTGTTTCGGTCGACGGAGATTCCGGCGTCGACCTGACCGGACAGGAACGCGCAGAGGCATCGCGCGTGGTCTTGCACGGCCGAGGAAAGCCCCCGGCAGCACCCTTTTTCGGGCCTCGTCAGGTTGCTCCCGGGCTGCACGTACGTCAGGCACGGGAGCAGGCGGGCATGAACAACGGCCTCACAGTCGGCTGCAGTCGGCGCCGGCGAGGGCCCCTGTGCCGAGGCGGCACCACCACACGCCGCAGCGAGCGCGACGACGGAGGCGAGCAACAGGATACGGGCCATCTCGATAGGCAAGTCCCCGGCGACAGATCACTAAATCGTCACGGCTCAGCCAGTGAAGGAAGGACCCATGAAGGGGGAGGAATGTCAGAAGATCACGGGGAATATGCTGGGCATGGCCGGCATGAAGCCGCCCTGTCAGGCCCTCGAAAGCTTCTGCCCCCTGCTCCCCCTTGCTCGACTGGTTTTACAGGTCGACAGAATTTTGACGTCCAAATAACACAATAAGAACAAATTTCATATTTACTATCAGGAAATCCCAACAAGCAATTCACGGACTCACTGGGTACTTCTGATTAAAAAAACAGAAGAGCGACCCCGATGGACTGTATCGAAGAGAGCATCACAATCTAATGTTCAGATCATATGGCATGGGGAGAAAAAATGAAGCGGGTGAATAGGTACATCCCTACTGCAATCCATCTTTTGCCCAACTGCGGGTTGCTTCCAAGCATGAGAGAGGAAGAGGGCTTACTTGAAGAGATCTTGGAGATCTATGAGATCAGCAAGAACTCCAGCGGCTGTAGTGTCGTTCCCTGCGCCAGCTCCCTGAATCACCAGAGGAGACTCCTTATAGCATCTGCTGTATACTTCCACCTGCAAATTAATGAACGTCTAAGCAACCCCATGGCCGCGGATCACATAAACTAACGCGTCAATATTAAAAAGCTGTGGCATACCAACAACTATGTGACCATGAAAGCTAACAGAAGAAGAAAACATGAACACGCCAACACACTGTGAGCTAAAAATTCTGGACCAACCACTATGTTGGAATGAATTTAACGAGTTTGCCTGATTCATTGCAGCGCATGCAAATGATTTAATTTTATCTGTAGATTTTGAAAAAAAATGTCAAGGAATAAGACGAGGTCGTCAGGAGATTAGGTTACCACATTGTCGCTTCCTCTCAATCGTCCAATTGAAGAGGCTTTGGATATCTCTTGTGGACCAACTTGAACCCTGCAAATATTATAGAGCATGTTTATCTAACAAAAGAACAACATGAAATTGCTTAAAATGAATAGAGAGATAATAATCATTATGCTAAAGCTTGTTCCCACAGTCACTTTGTGAAAGAATACAACGGTTTTCTATCTCTTCCCTCTTCCGATCTCTTTTCGCCAAATTCTGTCAAAAAAGCTACTTATAATTAAAAGGCGGAGTATCCAGCACTCCCCATCGCAGGAGATAAGGCTGAAATCGGTCAGTCTCCCATCTGAATTTAACTGAACTCTGAGGCACCTTCATCTGGCTCTGACTGACATAACGACGTCAAGTGACCTAGCCAATGCATTTGAGGGAGGATAAGTCGCTTGGTTGAATAAGTAGCTCACTTCCCAAAACGTCCACAGTTCATCGGGTGGCGTTTTAGTTTCCAATTTCAGAGGGATGTGTGCTTCAGACCATGGAGTTTTTAACTAGGAGTTTTTAAAGAACAAATAACCTAGGCTACTTTGAGAAAAACAAATAACAAGGAGTTTTTAAAGAACAAATAACCTAGGCTTATCTGGTTACACCGGGTCTCTAACAGGAGAAATCAGTGGATATCCTAATAACGTCCAGTGCATGTCCTTACAAGTATAGACCCAAATTATGACCAAAAATAAACTTAGCCAGTTGCAATCACCCAGAAAAATAATTAATTAAACATCATGTGAGGCTTTGCCGTCTGGTAAAAAAAAACTTTCTATGAATACTTCCCAGTGGCTGCCTAGATGGAATAAAGAAGCTTCCACTAGTGGATACAATCAACGCATGTTGTGACCTCAAGAAAGAAAACATATGGAATTAGGGATCACATAAACTATATTACAATGTAGATGAAATATTTTTATGCGGTGCAAGGCCCTGGGAAGATAAGTAATTCGAAGTATTCTGGACGGATTGAATTTAAATCAGGTAAAAAAAAAGGTACCTTGAATCCTCAATCAAACAAACGTAACGAAGGACATTGCCCTTCAGAGATGCCACTCTCACTCTCTCAGCAATCTCCTTGTCTATTAATGAAAGACCACCACCAAGAAAGTCCTCTGTTGACATAGAATTGGGTCCCATTTCCTCAGGATACAAGCTTTCCACCTGGGGACAAGGAAAAAAGAAAAAAAAGGAAAATAGAGATGGCTAAATGACTTGCCAACGTAAAATTAACAGAGAATTCAAGATGATGGCACATGGTGTACCTTAATGTCATCCAAATTAATCTGCCATCCGATTAGTCGAGCCAGGATCAATGCCTATTTTGTTTTTAATAAAAGAATTAATTATGTTGGTCACCAAAAAACTGAAAGAGATATTATTAAGCAACCAGCAATAAGTCTGCCATGGAACAGTTAATCTGGAAAATAGGTTCAAACATGAAATGTATCGCCCACACCTTTCTGGCAACATCCATACCACTTAGGTCATCACGAGGATCTACAGGGACAAGACAACAATAAATTGTTAGCATGATTTCCATAAAAAAATAACTTATGCTGTGCTGTAAAAACAACTATTAATACAACAGTATGAAGGGAGATGATGCTACATTAATCTGGAAAGCAACCAGAACTTTACACAGGTAAAACTTTAACAAACTAACCAGGTTCAGTATAACCAAGGCGCTTTGCTGCCTGAACAACCTCACTGAAAGGCTTCCCAGTCTCCACTTCACTCATTACATACCCCAGAGTGCCTTTTGTTTTACACATAAAAGGGAAAATAAAAACCCACAAGAAACCAGTTCAATCAAAAATATGAATACATGCTGACGGGAATCGTACCACTTAAGCTCCCAACAATACGAAATACGGAATCTCCTGAGGCAACTACACGTGTTACTGAGGCTATGATGGGAAGTCCAGCTCCAACCTAGGGATAGGAGAGACTTGCTGTTATTGCTTTAGTGCTGTAATGGCGGCATGAAAAACCAAGTGGCCCACAAAAAGAATCTTATTACATTATGAAAAGATGTAGAAATGATTAATTTGTAACATTAGAACAAGAATATGCCCCAATTACAATATGGAGAGACTAAACGGCCATCGAAAATTAGGGCATATTAAACATAATGTAGAAATACGTCCAGAAGTACACAATTACATATGAAGATATTTTTTCTTGTCATCAATGATCATACACTAAATGGACCACGAATATCCTAGTATAATATTTATTATAAACAGAATGCAGACAAAATTCTCCCTCACATTTTCTACCTAATACATTAAGCAGAACTGAGACAGCAAAGATGAGCGGCCATGAGAGCATACAGTTGACTCATATCTGATTCGGCGGATGTGGGATGTTAACTTTTCATAGTCTTCCTGCAACCAATATAAATGCATGGTCATATCATTAAGGGCTGCCTGAGGTAGCCTCAAAAGCGATAATAATAAAAAAAACTAGCAGGCATTCATTGTCACTGATATCTGAAGAAGCACTCGAGCAGTTACCATTGATGAGGTGAGTGGCTTCTTGTTTGCCAGAACAACACAGCAGCCGGAGTCAATGACTTGTTTCAATACTTCAATAGTCTCAGAGCTGGCCGTACAGTCAACAACCACCAAACCTGTTGGGAAAAAATAAGAGAGAGACAGCTCAACATCAATGAAAATACAGAAAACAGTAGCGAAAAAGAAAATTATAGATATCCAAGTTGCTAAACGGTTGCAATCAGAATG